>VXCM01001756.1:55026-71861 GCA_014773175.1 Lucifuga dentata
AGTATCAACAAGTTGATTTTAATAGCAGAATGAACTGAAACCAATGGAGGTCTGGAAGGTAGGAAAAACAGTTTTAACTCACTGTTCCAGTACTATGCTTTGAGAAATGATTGTCAGTAATGTTACATGTATGAAAATTTAATATATTAGGCTCAAACATGCAAAATGGATGGTATGGTCCTTTAAAAGTGTTTAAAGCTGGATGACACACAAGATTTGACATTTACCCAAGCAGGGAACTTTAACATTTTTGCTTTTTGGCATTAATATTTATTCTGGCATGTAATAATAAATTAGGAGTTTTTTGTTGAACTTTGTTAGTAATTAGTCATATCCTGAAACATGTATGTAACATGTAAGCATTTGGCCAGCATCCATGTTTCTCCGTCTGTGTGTGTGTGTGTGTGTGTGTTGCCAGCCAGGCCTGACACAGCCAGCCAATCAGAACAGAGCGAGCTTCTTGTTTTTTTGGAGAGGGCCTTAAGGACATAGTACTTAAAACAACCTGTTTTCACTCAGTGCGCACAGCAGGGCTGCAGCGAGGGAGAAGCGGATCCGTGTACTTCATGAACTTTTTAAAGCTTTACAAAGGTTTCATAACCAATTAACCAGTTTCCCTCCTGAGGAGCAGTATAACCTCTTTTATCTCATCTTATTAAATCGACCCTAAATTAAAATAAATATGTGTAATATATGTGCACTTTAAAGTTGTTTTATTGTAATTTTGTGCCTGTTGGTAGTTGAATATAAGGTGAAATGTACAGTATATCAGGAGAAAGGGAATTGTTAATGTACACGCGTATTCATGTAATATCTACTGTTTGTGATATCATGGCTGTGAGTGACTTTATCAGCAGCTTGGCAGGTAAGCAGAAAACTTGTGACAATCTGTGTGTAAAACATGTAAAAATGAAAAATGGCTTGTGTTTATCACAATAGTTTTGGAACAATATTTGAAATAGATTGTATTTAAATAGCACTGTTTGCATACTGTCATTATTATGAGAATGTATTGCAAAAACAAAAAACTTGTTACGTTTTGTTAATAGATCAGCTGTTAAAGGACCATACCGGTGGTTTTGCATGGTTGAGCCTAATATATACAGCCTGCATACAAGTTACATTACTTGACAACTATTTTCAAAAATATACTAGAGCGGTAAATATTAGATTTTTTTTCCTATCTTCCAGACTGCCATTGATTTCAGTTCATTTGAAATATGCTTGAGATAAATAATCCATCACAGCTGGTCCAAAACAGAACTGGGAAGACAATGTATGCCTCCACCAGGAAATATAGTCCCAGGAGAAAACGGCTTTTACCGAGAAATTAAAAACATCCGTCCCTTCTACATTCTCACGTACATGTCAGCAGGTGAAACTTTGAATTTTAAGGTGGATGTATCACCTGAACATTTGATTTGGAAAGATTAGATGATTCGAAAAAAAAAATAAATAACAGGAAAACTAAAATATGGTTTTTTGTTTTGGAAAATGGTTGTCACTAACATAACATGTATTCAGTTAGTATAATTAGGCTCAAACATGCAAAGTCAGGTATGGTCCTTTAAGATGACATACTGTATTTTAAAATGTGAAAATACTGCAGTTATAAATATATTTCAGCTCGGTTACTTATTTTCTATGACTGTTTCTACTAATTTTCAGGAAAAAAGGACGTTTTATCTTGTGTAGCACTGTTGTAAGATCTACTGTACATAATGTTTGGGGTTGTGGGTGTGTATGGGTGTGCGTGTTTTTTTTGTTTTTTACTTTTTATTTTAAGCTTCTTAAAAAGTTATTTAAATATATATTTTTTTAAATGATTAGGCAGTGTAAGTGTATTGAGACCAGACATACAAACTCTACATGCTGCTTAAACCTGCACAGGTACGATATGAGAGAATCATATCTCAGTTCATGTCCATGTATTTATTTATGTGTGTTTTTACATAAAAGTTTGATTTTGGATCAGCCTACACTGTATATTTATACATATAGGCTATATTCTGATGTTTATATGAAATGCTTAGTAACAATGTTTACAAGCGTGCCTTAAATTATATATGTTAATGTACTATTGTACTATAATAGAGTTTTCTGGATAAGTAATACAGAGACTCTGGATGCTCGATCATCTTTATTTTGTTAACATAATTTATATTATATTCTATGACCTCATCACCGGAAGACAACGTAAGGAAAATGAAAGGAAAGGAAAAGCAGATTCCAGCCTTAAAGGATCATACTGGTGATTTTTGCATAGTTTAGCCCATGAAATAGAACCTACAACTATTTCCCAAAATGTACTACTAGAGCAGTACATATTAGAATTGTTTTTCCTACCTTCCAGACCACCATTGGATTCAGTTCATTCTGGCAGGCTATTACAATCAACCTGTAGAGAGTTGAAATGTTCTTGAAATAGTGAAATTACAGTGAACAAAACATCTATTAAAATTTCTGTTGATGTATGTCTGCGGAGGCATCTTGTGGAAAATATGGTGACTTTTGGCAATCAGATTCAGCTCGTCACAACTGATGAAAGTGATGTATAGCACAAAGAGATTTAAAGGACCACACCGGTGATTTTTGCATGCTTGAGGTCCCTAAATAGTACCAGTATACATGTTAAGTTACCACCAACCATTTTCCTAAACATAAACCGGATTTTAGTTTTCCTGCTACTTTGCCAAATCCTTTAATTTTTCAAAATGAAATGTTCAGGTGATACACACACCCTTAACTTCAATGTTTTGCCTGCTAACACGCACGATTGTGAAGGCACGGCCATTTTAATTTAAAGGACCATACCAACCATTTTGTATTTTGAGTCTAATATATTCTATTTTCATTCACAATTATATATGTGAGGTTACTGACAATCATTTCCCAAAGCATACTACTGGAACAGTGAATTAAAAATGTTTTTCCTACCTNTTACTGACAATCATTTCCCAAAGCATACTACTGGAACAGTGAATTAAAAATGTTTTTCCTACCTTCGAGACCTCCACTGGTTTCAGTTCATTCTGGTACACTATTACAATCAACTTGTTGGTACTTGAAACATTCTTGGGATAGATAATCCATCATCACCAACAAGACGTGTATTCAGGGTCTTTTTAGAAGTTACATTTAGCTTTAAGTGCAATAAAAAGTGTGGAGTGAATGTATGATGGGAAAATATACATATATATGGAAATATAGTCCCAAAAGAAGACCTTTGTTTATCGAAAAATTTAAATGACCGTAACTGCATAATTTTGTTTCGCAAAATTATGAAGTTACGGTCATTTAAATTTATTATATTAGCACTATTAGCAGGTGAAACATTGATTTTTAAGGTGGATGTATCGCTTGAATATTTAATTTTGAAAGAATAAGAGATTTGGCAGAATATCAGGAAAGCTGAAATCTGGTTTTATCCTTTGAGAAATGATTGTCAGTAACGTTACATGTATGAAAATTGAATATATTAGGCTCAAACATACAAAATGACTGGTATGGTCCTTTAAAAGCAGTCTTCTTCTGGAGCTATATTCCCTCACGGAGACATACATTTTCTTCTGTGTTGCTCCACAAAAATAATGTTATCTCGACAAAAAAAAAAAAAAAAAAANAAAAAAAAAAAAAAAAAAACCTAACAGATATTGTGTTTGTTGTGATGAATTAACTGACAGGCTGATTTTTTACAGTGTACTGGAATGAGCTGTGGCACTTTGGAAGGGATCAAGAAAAACAAATCTGAAATTTAAGTTCCAGTTTTATGTTTCTTGGCAATAACGTAACGTGCACACAGGTTGTATTTATTGAGCTCTAACATAAAAAAACCACCAGTATGGTCCTTTAAGTGCTTTCTTTACGTGTTGATATTGGAAATGATAGTGCTGTGGTTTATTCCTGCATTGTGTACATCTCTTGCCACGTTTCTCGAATTACCTCTATCTTGCATGTGATCATCTTCTTTGCTGCCGCACTTCCCCTTTTGCTTTTTCTGACGTGCTGCTGCAGGATTTGCAGCAGGATGTCAGATCCAGCTGACCTGAGGACCTGAAAATAACACAGAGACTAAAAACACACAGCTGAAGAGCTGGAAGCAGCATCCACTGCGCAGAGAGCCCGAGCTAAACGCAGAGCCTGAACCTCCAACAGGTAAGAACCAAAGCTTCATTCTGGGTCAAAAGTTGTAGTTTGATTTCTGATTTCCAGCATGAACAACATAATAATGATTAAAAAAAATAATAAAAAATTTTAATGTTTAGTTGAATTTGATTTGACGTAATGTGGAAAAAAAAAAAAAAAAAATCTGCAAATATAGGAGAATCATCTGACATTGAATCATTTGATCAGGTTAATGCTCACTTTGAAACTGGAGAAAATTAGCCGAAATGATGCACAAATTCTTTACAACTTGAAGACCATATCATCAGATCATAAAACTAGTCAGATAGATAAATTGATAGATACGTTTATTGTCCTCTCGGAAATTCTTTCTGTGCTTGTGGCAACTTGCAGACAACATCACAAACAACACACACATCACAAGCAGTGCACTATTTTTTCCTTTATTTTCCCCCTTTTTTATATTTATTTATTTTTTAGATAGTTGTGGGAATTTTTTTTTTTTAAGTATTAAGTCTCATTGTTTAATTTCTGTCCTCATGTAACAGTATTCTCTGTTTAGACAGAGCTGGATCAGGCTGTGAAACTTGTGATACTCCCCTTCATTTGTTTTCATATTTGCAGGATTCTCCCTGAGTGTCACGGTATCTTATCATGCCAGCCTGCAGGACTTTTCCACTAGTATACGACTCTTATAAATGCTGCAGAATAATAAATGAATCTTTCTCTCGCTGAGCTTTTATTAAGACGTGCATCGCTGTGAAAACTCTTTTAATTCTGCAACAGTATTTTTCCCACGTGAAAAATACTAAAATACTCCATACTCAAGTCTTGCAATCAAATTTTAGGTCAAAACAGAGAAATCTGCTAAATGTAATTAGATCACGTGAAGGCTGCAAGTAATGACTGCTATCGTCAATCATTAATCATACTTATTTTTTAAAATAATCAATTTTAGTTTACTGTATTTTCTCTAGATCAACTAATAAATGAATTGATTAGTTCAGCTCTGTAGCAAATATAAAAAGTATTCTTTGTGAAATGGTTCATTTTAGGCTTAGATATTATAGCTGGTCAAAGTCATACTCTAACTGTTAAAGGACCATACCATCCATTTTGCATGTTTGAGCCTAATATATTCAATTTTCATACATGTAACGTTACTGACAATCATTTCCTGAAGGATAAAACCATATTTCAGCTTTTCTGCTGTTTTGCAAAATCTATTAATCTTTCAAAATCAAATATTCAAGTGATACACCCACCTTAAAAATCGATGTTTCTCCTGCTANATCTTTCAAAATCAAATATTCAAGTGATACACCCACCTTAAAAATCGATGTTTCTCCTGCTAATAGCTACGCAAAATTATAAGTCACGGTTGTTAAAATTTTTCGATAAGTGCAGGTCTTCTTTTGGGACTGTATTCCCCAGTGGAGACATACATTAACGCTGCGCTTTTTATTGCTCTTAAACACTAAAATTACGTAACTTCGGAAAAAAACCTGAATATATGGTTAGCAATGATAGATTACCTATCCTACAAATGTTTCAAGTATCAACAAGTTGATTTTAATAGTGTACCAGAATGAATGAAACCAGTGGAGGTCTGGAAGGTAGGAAAAACATTTTTAATTCACTGTTCCAGTAGTATGCTTTGGGAAATAATTGTCAGTAACGTTGCATGTATGAAAATTGAATATATTAGGCTCAAACATGCAAAATGGGTGGTATGGTCCTTTAAATTATATATTTTACAGGTTTATCTTAAGTTGCATGTAAAATATTTATCTGCAAAGTAACTGTAACTAAGAATTGTTTTTTTAAAGTACAATATTTCTCCCTGAAATGGAGCAAACTAAAAGTTAAAAAAAAAAAAAGCATCCAAAATTGAAATACTATACAAATACTGGACAGTTCTTGAGGAAAAGGAGTTTATTACTTTCCATTTCTCTTTCCAACCATGTAATCAACCATGTAATTTCACATTTCAAAAAACATGTCACAGACAGAAAAAAAAAATGAATTAAAGGGAAATTTTTTTTTTTTTTGGTGCAGAACTTTTTGCAGCGTATAAAACATGGACAAAGAAATGTGAGGATCCATTGTTGATAAAGGGCACGATCTGTTTAATTCAGCTCTCATCTGTGCTCTGAATGAGAATCTCTCTCTCTCTCTCTCTCTCTCTGTGTGTGTATTTTGTTTCTTTCCCTGTAGCTGACATCTCCATGGTAACCTCCTAAATGTTTCTGAGATCTATCAATAGTCTCTGTAGAGATTCAGCAGGAGGCCTGCAGGATTTCAGCTGTTTCTGACAAATAATCAAAGAACGGAGTTATTCTAGCCTGTAACAAGCCTTGTAATCTCTTACGTAATTTACCATAAAAATAAGTGGATTCCTAGACATTTTGATTGAAAATTCATTACACTACAGATCTTGATGCCCAATTCTGATTTTTTTTTTCAGCCTTTAAATCTTTGTTTTAATGTGGCTCATATCTGACATTCGTGTTTTCTCCATTTAGAATCAACCCACATGTGCAAAATGTTTTAATTTCTGTGACGGCCGTCAACAAAACTTTGCAGTTGACAAAAATAAGAGAAATAATGAAGCATTCTATTGTTTTAAAGGACAATACCAATGATTTACCATGTTTGAGCCCACATTACTGTATATGACCCGCATACATGTTGCATTAACCATTACTGCCAAAACATACTACTGGAGTGGCTAAATTTTAGAAGTGTTTTTCCTACCTTCCAGATTGCCACTGGTTGCAGTTCATTCAGTATGTTATTAAAATAAACTTGTAGTGACTTGAAACATGCTTGAGATATGTAATCCATCACAGCAAACAAAACATCTATTAAATTTTTTGTCATAGTAGCTTTATTTAACCGATCTGACACAGAGCTGCATGGAAGATGATGTATGTCTCCACCAGAAAATATAGTCCTAGGAGAAAACGACTTTACAGAGAAATTAAAATGACCGTGCTTTCTACAATTGTGCAAAAGAGTCAGTAGGCAAAACATTGAAGTTTAAAGGACCATACCATCCATTTTGCATGTTTGAGCCTAATATATTAAATTTTCATACATGTAATGTTACTGACAATCATTTCCAAAGCATACTACTGGAACAGTGAATTAAAAATGTTTTTCCTACCTTCCAGACCTCCACTGTTTTCAGTTCATTCTGCTACTAAAATCAACTTGTTGATACTTGAAATGTTCTTGGGATAGGTAATCCATCATCACCAACAAGACGTGTATTCAGGGTTTTTTTTTTAAAGAAGTTTCGTAAATATAGCATGCAATAAAAAGCATGGAGTGAATGTATGTCTCCATTTGGGAATATAGTCCCAAAAAAAGACCTGGGTTTATGGAAAAATTTAAAGGGCTGTGACTTCATAAGGCTACGTAATTATTAGCAGGAGAAACATGGATTTTTAAGGTGGGTGTATCACTTGAATATTTGATTTTGAAAGATTAAGAGATTTAGCAAAATATCAGGAAAGCTGAAATACGGTTTTATCCTTTGGAAATGATTGTCAGTAATGTTATTAAGAAAACTGAATTTATTAGGCTCAAACTTGCAAAATGGGTGGTATGGTCCTTTAAGGTGGGTGTATCACCTGATTTCATTTTTAAATAGTTACTGAAATAACAGGAAAACTAAAAAAAAAAAAAATGCTGTTTTAGGTTTTGGAAAATATCAGTAGTGTAAGTATTGGGCTTAAACATGCAAAATCACTGGTATGATTCTTTAAAGTGCTAGAACGAGTGAGTTATGTTTAAGGTGGAGAGAAGCATTAGAGCATTTATTGTCATGTCCACATTCATAAGTCAGAAAAGCAGGAAATGATCTGGGTGTTTAGCTGCCAGACAAACCTGATCTGTGCTGCAAAAACTACAGATGGAGTTGTGGTGTGAATGTAGCGTGGGACATTTTTTTGAGCATCTATTGGGTTAAAATCCAGTCCTCACCTTGGGGTTGCCAGGTTGATCTCTTTCAGAAATACTGCAAAAAAAAAAAAAAAAAAAANAAAAAAAAAAAAAAAAAAAGTGAAGGTAATTTTTACTCAAAGACGTGTTGATGATTAGCGTGAAAGCCAAGAAAATAAGGTTTTTGTTTTATTTTGATGGAGCTCGGCTAGCGGTTTCCCCTTGTTTCCATTCTTTGTGCTAAGCTAGGCTAAACATATACTGGGCCTTTTTATGAGCTCTCTACTCAGAATATCTCAGACACCTACATTCTATCTGTGCTTTTTTTTTTTTTTTTTTTTTCCCAGCATCAGCCAGTCAGGTCACCATGAGCCTGGATGAAGACGCTCGCTGGCTGGAGTGGGTCACCAAACAGTTTGAGAGCATCGCAGGAGACGATAAAGAGATCGACATTGACGAGTTTAAAACAGCTCTGAAGGTGAAAGAGGTGAGTCTGGGACTTTTTGCCCTCTGCGACTTTAAAGGCCCCAAGGGACACTAGATGGCATTGTTTCTCACTACTTCAGAGTCACAATACCATTCTCTTCCATCACTCTTCCATCACTCTTCCTCCTTGGACTTTATATGAAGTGAGTTGCATCATCAAAATTACTAAAAGTCCTGCAGTTTTTCTAAAATGTTGATTTATTGAGCTCAGAGCTAATGCTAAAAGCTAGAACTCTGATTACTTTGGCTGACTTTACTCAGTGTATCTAACCTTGGCATTAAAGGACCATACCTGTAATTTTTTGCATGTTTGAGCCCAATAAATACCACACCATATTCATCACGTTACTGCCAACCATTTTTCAAAACATAGCCATAATTTTGTTTTCGTGTTATTTTGTAAATCCCCTAATCTTTCAAAATCAGGTGATACACCCAAACTCAACATTTTGCTTGCTAACACTTACGCACAATAGTAGAAGGCACATCTTTAAATTTCTTGGTCAAAGCAGCTTTCTCCTGGGACTATATTTCCTAGCAGAGACAGAGAGTTTCTTCTTTGTTGTATCAGTTAATTAAAGTTACTTCAGCAAAAAATTGAAGACATCATGTTCACTGTGAAGGATTACTTATCTCAAGCATGTTTCAAGTCTCTGAAGGTTTATTTTTATACAGTGGAATGAACTGAAAACAATGGCGATCTGGAAGGTAGGAAAAACAATTCTAAAACTTACCACTCCAGTAGTATGTTTTGAAAAATGGTTTGCTGTAAAGTGACGTGTATGCAGGTTTTATTTATTGGGCTCAAACATGAAAAATCACCAATATGCTCCTTTAGCTTTGATCTCAATCAGCCATGTTTAAAACTACAGGCTTTTTTTGGTGTGTTCTTCATAATAATCCAAAGAGGAAGAGTGAAATTTTGGTCCAACATGGAGGCATCCCCTGGAAGAATTTCAGTATTGATGTCATTGGGAATTTAGAATTGAATGTTAGAAACAAAAGTCATCTAGAGTCCATTTAGGGCTCAACTCAACCATCAAAGAAGAGTTTGATTTTAGATTTCTGCATGACGTCCAAAGGGATTTATCTGGAAAGATATCCTGAATCTTTTGATAGAATGACCTGTGATTTCTCATTCTGTCATGTCATGATGTGTGTGTGTGTGCGTGTGCGTGCTGTGCAGTCTTTCTTTGCCGAGCGATTCTTCGCCCTGTTTGACTCGGATGGCAGCAGCTCCATCAGCCTGGATGAGCTGCTGAAAGCTCTGGATCTGCTCATCCACGGCAGCGAGACCGACAAACTCAAGTTCCTCTTCCAGGTCTACGACGTGGACGGTTCGTGCATCAGTGGCGCTCACACAAAGACACACACACACACACACACATTGACACATACATACTAAAGGAAATATGATCTGGACTTGCAGTTTAGTATTTTGTCAAACTCACACACCTTCAGCTCGAGCCTGAGCACTGATGGTGTTTTGAGGACCAGGTTGGTTTTGTCTGTTTGCAGGCAGTGGTTCCATTGATCCGGATGAGCTGCGTACGGTGCTGAAGTCCTGTCTGCGTGAGAGTGCCATCTCTCTGCCGGAGGAAAAACTGGACGATCTGACTCTGGCGCTGTTTGAGTCGGCCGATAAAGACAACAGCGGCTCCATCACCTTCGAGGAGCTCAAAGCCGAGCTGGAGAAGTTCCCCGAAGTCATGGAGAACCTCACCATCAGGTCTGAGAATGCAATACAATGCAGTACAATACAATACAATACAATATCATACAGTACAAGAAATACAATACAGTACAATACAAGAAACACAGTACAGTACAATATAATACAGTGCAGTACAATACAATACCATACAATACATTAAATACAATACAATATCATACAATACAATAACAATATCACACAATAAAATAAATACAATACAGTACAATAAAATCCAATCTAGAACAACACAAAACAGTACCAAAAATACAATAAATACAGTACAATACAATACAAAATACAATACAATACAGTACAATACAATACCATACAATACAATAAATACAATGCAGTATAACACAATAAAATGCAGTACAATATAATACAATACAATACAATACAGTACAGTACAATGCAATACAATGCAGTACAATACAATATACAATACAATACAATGCAGTACAATTTAATACAATACAATACAATACCATACAATACGATACAATACATTACAATGCAATGCAGTGCAGTCCAATACAATACAATAAACACAATACAATAAATAAATACAGTACAATACAATGCAGTACATTTCAATACAATACTATTCAACACAATATAATACAATACAATACAATGCAGTACAATACAATACCATACCATACAATACAATATAATACAATACAATACAATGCAATAAAATGCAATACAACACAACACAATACAGTACAGTACAATACAGGACAATACAATACAATATAACACAATACAATACAATACGTGCATCTTTTTTTATTAAAGGACCATACCAGTAATTTAGCATGTCAATATGTATTTGTTTATATTTGTCATCGGTTTGCAATTGCATGTAACCTCAAAACCAGCATGCTGAAAAATGACTTCAAAAATATATAGTTAGGGTTAGAAAAACAGGCAAACAAGTAAACAAAAATAGTCTCTCTCTCTCTCTCTCTCTCTCTCTCTCTCTCTCTCNTCTCTCTCTCTCTTTCACTCTCTCACCCTCCTCAGTGCTGCGAACTGGCTGAAGCCTCCTGAAACGGACCAGAAGCGAAGGCAGACCCCGAGGTATCTGACCCGAGCCTACTGGCAGAACAACACCCGGAAGCTGCTCTTCCTGTGCGGCTACATATGCCTCAACCTGATGCTGTTCATCGGCGCCATGCTGCGGCACAGCTACGGCGGCGCCTGGTACATGGTGGCCAAAGGCTGCGGCCAGTGCCTCAACTTCAACTGCACCTTTGTCATGGTACAGCACAAGTCTCTACAGGGTGGTTCATAAAACAAAATGCAAAAAAATCAACTGACTGATAATCATCACCAGCCTGAACCATAACTGATTTAAAAGGACACTACTGGTGATTTTGCATGTTTAAGCCCAGTAAATACTGCCTGCATGCACGTTTCTGACAACCAATTTCCAAAACATGAAAATGTGTTTTACTTTTCTTGTTATTTTGCCAGATCCCCTAATCTTTCAAAAGCAAATGTTCAGGTGATACACCCACCTTAAAATTCAATGTTTCACCTGCTAACNTCTTTCAAAAGCAAATGTTCAGGTGATACACCCACCTTAAAATTCAATGTTTCACCTGCTAACACAGATGTGCAGATGTAGAAGAGACGGTACTTTGTAATTTCTTGGTAAAAGCCGTCTTCTACCGGGACTATAGTGCCTGGTGGAGATATACATACATTGTCTTCCATGCAACTCCATCTTGGATCAGTTAAGTAAAGTTACTTCAACAAAAATTTTAATAGATGTGTTCATTGTTATGGATTGTGCATCTCAAGCACGTCTCAAGCCTCTTTAAGTTGATTTTAATTGCATATGAGAATGAACTGAAACAATGGCGGTCTGGAAGGTAGGAAAAACAATTCTAGTTTCCAGTAGTAGTATGTTTTGTCCAGCAGTATGTTTTAAGAATTGGTTATCAACAACATACTACAGTATGAGGGTTGTATATATTGGGCTTAAACATGCAAAATCAACGGCATGGTCCTTTAAGTGATTTCTCAGGGCAATTAAGCAACTTATGAGTAAGAATTCCTTATGAAGTAAATTAAAGCTACACATATTATGAAGCTGAAGATTTAGAAAGAATGTGACGAAATAATTTAGTTTTTCCTCATTTCATTCAGCAAACTGTAAAAGCAGTTTCAGGTTCTTAAAATTTGATATTCTAATTCTGCTAACTTGTCAAGGAAAGGGTTGAGGGTTGATTGATATGTTGTGATCCTCGCATGGAAAGCTCTAAACACTTATTTTCCAACATAATTTCCTTCCAATTTGACACAATGATCTGCCAATAACCTGAGGCCGTGTGTGTGTGTGTGCGCGCGCGTGCGTGCAGGTTCTGATGCTACGTCGCTGTTTAACGTGGCTGAGAGCGACGTGGCTACTGAGGGTTTTACCACTGGACCAGAACATCTTGCTGCATCAGATGGTGGGCTACGCCATCCTCTGCTACACACTGGTTCACACCACTGCGCACGTCTTCAACTTTGGTACAAACACGCAAACATGCACCTACACACACACACACACACACACACAAGCTATGATGCAATGAATTTGACAAGTGATGCACCTCCTTGGTCAGATATTTGAGCCAACAAGAGATTTCTCTTTTTTTAATTTTGAATTTATATCTTTTTATTTGACATTTCACCATCAAGCTTCGTCAAATTATATTTTAACAAAATTCAGATTTACAAAATCCAAGGTCAATTTATGGTGGTACAGTTAATTTCCCTAATTAAAATTTTGATTTAGATGCACATTCTGGAACTCAACTTCTAGGGAGTTAAATCAACACAGATAACCACGAATGAAATGGAGATGGTAGATTCAGAACAATTTAATGTCTCAGAAAGTTGGAAACTTTTACATACTTTTATCTTATTAGTTTGATTTTTTTTTTTTTTTTTTTTTTAATGATGTCTGTCTATGAAAGTTCTCAGTCATCCAGGTCAGTAGTAGTTCAAGGCAACTGGACTTGCCTTTTAGTCTTGGTGTTTCGCTGCCATCATCCAGGCAGCTTCTTCTGTTTTAATGTTGCATTCATTGTATGTCGTAACTCGGAATTCCGTCATTTACAACCACTGTGCATTTAGACTAAAGTGAGAGATGACATGGACGCTCCATGAAAAGTTATGTTTTGTTTGCTCTGCCGTTTTAACAATTAAAGTATGAGCTATGTGCTGTTTCAAAACAGCAGCTACATTACTAGTGTTACATTTAGCCGGTTACTGTGCCTGTATGCTGATTGACTTAAAATGCTTCTAAACATTCATTTATAAATAGAGAAATTACTGTTTACGGTGCGAGCAGCAGCCATGTTGAAATTACGTCAATACTGAACTCGGGGTTTGGAAACTTTGTCCTACTTTCTGAGTTGAGGAGGATGTTTCTTTTCTTTTTGCACTGTCGGAAGTTGGAAATTACGAGTTCCAAGTTCACAGTGAATGTAGCATCTCTGTCTCTCTCTCTCTCTCTCTCTCTCTCTCTCTCTCTCTCTGTCTCTCTNCTCCTCTGTCTGTCTCTGGCTATTCCTCCCCCCCACTCTTTCTTTTTCTTTCTTTCTTTCTTTCTTTCTTTCTTTCTTTCTTTCTTTCTTTCTCCATCTCTGTTTCTCCCCCCCTCTGTTCTCTCTATTCCTTTCTCTCCCTTTCTTTCTCTCTCTCTCTCTCTCTCTCTCCCCCTCTCCCTCTCTCTCAGTCCACCTCTCAGAGAGCAGTGGTTTCAGTGTGTGGGAGTACCTGCTGACCACTCGTCCAGGCATCGGCTGGGTGAAGGGAACGGCTTCTGTGACCGGCGTGGTTCTGCAGGTGGTGATCTGCCTCATGGTGCTCTGCTCCAGCACGTTTGTGCGACGCAGTGGACACTTCGAGGTACGCATGAGCGTGTGTGTGTGTGTGTGTGTGTGTGTGTGTACACGTGAGAGGAATCAAGAATTTCAATACAACACAGAGCAAGCTTCATCATTATTTGGAAACAGTCATTGCACCTCAGTACTTTTGCTTTTGATGTAAATGATTAATTAATGTGATGTGAAAAATACAGATTTTTACAATACTTTTTTTATTCATGCTTTTTTAATATATATGTATATATCTATATATATTTAGCCTTTATTTAACCAGGAGAAACTCGTTGAGATTAACAATCTCTTTTTCAAGTATCCTGGCCAAGATATGCAGCAATGACATAACATCAAATAAAACGATCACAGCACAAAGATTTGCTTATACCATATAAATTAAGAAAGCGTTGATTGGAATTTTTAGTTTAATTTCCCAAAAACACACTATAATCAGACCATAAAAGCAGTAGCAACACAAAACAACGTAACTAAAAAAAACCCTGACATTACTCATGACATTGACATTTTGATGATGATGCATTAAGTATATTAGTATATACAGTATCTGTATTAGTTATTAGCTGCACATACTGTAGTTGTTATGTCCCACAGCTGGCTGAGAGGAGTAACATAAGACTGGGTAAAAAAAAGAAAATACAGTATAGTCTGTTCAATATTACCAGTTTTTTATTGCCAGAAATAGCAGCTTAAACTAGACTTCAGGGAGAGCCCAGACCAAAATAACAAAACAACCAACTCTAACAATAAAAGAAAAGATCAGCCAATTAAACTATCAAAATAAGAATTACAATGCTAAGTGCAAAAACAGGGGAAAACAGGGAGGAACTAAAATGGCAGCTTTCCCCTACAGTATTTCCTGGCAGAACCAACAGAGTACAAAAGAATTATGCAACGAAAGGTTAAAGGACCATACCAGCCATTTTTTATGTTTGAGCCTAATATATTCAATTTTCATACATGTAAGGTTACTGACAATCATTTCCCAAAGGATAAAACTGTATTTTAGATTTCCTGATATTTTGCAAAATCTCTTAATCTTTCAAAATCAAATATTCAAGTGATACACCCACCTTAAAAATCCATGTTTCTCCTGCTAATAGTTACGCAAAATTATGAAGTCATGGTTGTTTAAATTTTTCCATAAACGTAGGTCTTCTTTTGGGACTATATTCCCTGGTGGAGACATACATTCACTCCACACTTTTTACTGCTCTTAAACGCTAAAAGTATGAACCTTCAAAAAAACTTGAATATACGTCTTGTTTGGTGATGATGGATTACCTATCCCAAAAATGTTTAAAGCATCAACAAGTTGATTTTAATAGTGTACCAGAATGAACTGAAACCAGTGGTGGTCTGGAAGGTANTCAACAAGTTGATTTTAATAGTGTACCAGAATGAACTGAAACCAGTGGTGGTCTGGAAGGTAGGAAGAACATTTTTAATTCACCGTTCCAATAGTATGCTTTGGGAAATGATTATCAGTAACGTTATGAGTATGAAAATTGAATATATTAGGCTCAAAATGAAAAATGGATGGTATGGTCCTTTAACAAAAAACCAATTAAAGTTCAACTAAAAATTAGATCATCATCTAAAAACAACATGAGAGCTGTGTTTTATCTACACAGAAACAAATAGCTCAGAACACAACATGTGGCGAGGCAACAGCAACAACCAGAGGCCCTGATGTGCAGTTCCTCCTTAAGTACACCCAGCTGGTCTGTGATTGGTTGATAGATCCCCAGGTACAGCCAGTGGAAGGAGGAATGAGGACCTGCAGCTGAGAGAGCACAGAGACAGCGTGACAATATTATACAGCTACCTATGTGTGGATGTAACAGGAGTAAAAAACTGAATTCTCACTAAACCTGTGAGCACCGTGACATGAAGCTTACCGTGACTGCGTCAAACTGCTTTTCGTGTCTGTGCAGGTCTTCTACTGGTCTCACCTGTCCTACGTGTGGGTCTGGTCTCTGCTCATAGTGCACTGTGCAAACTTCTGGAAGTGGTTCCTGGTTCCTGGGTTGGTTTTCCTGCTGGAAAAGATCGTTGGAATCGCCGTTTCTCGAATGGGAGGCCTTTACATCGTGGAAGTCAACCTGCTGCCATCCAAGGTGTGTGAGTCAAACTTTAACTCCTCCTCCTCATTTGTAATGTAGCAGCCCGATGTTGAAATGGAATGAATGCAATGAATTAGCGTTTATTTGATTGGCGCATTATGCAAAAGCTAATTTAAAAAAAAAAAATAATCATTGGTTGCATTATAAGCGTTTACCCTGCTGAGTCAATAGAACCACTTCAGCTGCAATTACAGCTAAAGTTTTCTTGGGTTTTTTTATGTCACATCTGAATCTTGCAATATTTTGTTCATTCTTAGAGGACCATACCAGCCATTTTGCATGTTTGAGCCTAATATATTCAATTTTCATACACATAACATTACTGACAGTCATTTCCCAAAGCATACTACTGGAACGTGAATTAAAAATGTTTTTCCTACCTTCCAGACCACCATTGGTTTCAGTTCATTTTGGTACGCTATTAAAATCAACTTGTTGATACTTGAAACGTTCTTGGGATAGGTAATCCATCATCATGAACAATATATTCAGGGTTTTTTTTTTTTTTTTTTTTTTTTTTTTTTTTTTTTTTTTTTT
>VXCM01001757.1:0-90447 GCA_014773175.1 Lucifuga dentata
AAAAAAAAAAAATGATGTCTTCCAGCTCCCCTTGTTCCTCTCTAAGCAGATGTTGATAAAAACTTATCTTTCCTGCTCACAAAGCGTAATCAGTTTACACAAAAGGAGTTGACGAGAGGAAAGCTTCATTTAAATGAAATCAGACAAGAGCGCGTGCAGCAAAATTTGACGGGGTGCTTATCAGTAAATATTTGCTATCTACAAATGTAAACCCATGCGTGTCCCCCCTTTCTGTCTTAGCACAGCACAGCTGCACACAAGCTTGGTTCCTTATCGTGGTTTTACATACTGTCACATAACAACTCCGTGTGGATTGTTTCAGGAATTCCTGGTACACAACATTTAATTACAACAGGTAAAGGATGGCTGCTTTACACATTTATTCATTAAGATTTAAACAGAATGTTAAAATGCTGCACCATATGGCACCGAGATGGAAACCACAACCCAGCAAATGCATTTTAAAAAGAAAAAAATTTTAATTTAAGAAAACAAATAAGCAAAGGTGCTATATATTACTTTGTTGTCAGATAAACATTGTGATAGAAAGTTCTTGGCCGAGTTGTTCCTGTCTCAGAGTTTCTTCTGCAGGCAGCCACAGTGAACATTTTCCATCCTCAGCTGCATTAATGTGACCTGCAACATAAAAACTTATTAATGTTGGTGCTGTATATTTATATGTTAAATATACAGCACTAATATCATTTAGTCAGTCAAGATACATACAAATATACTTACAACTAGTTTATATTTTCAGCAGTAGGACATTATTAAGTTAATTTATGTAAGTACTATACTTACAGTAAGTACAATTCTGAAATAATTCCATTTCTGGGGAGTTTCCTCTTTTACTTCACACGTTTTTACATTCAAGAATATAAATATACATATATATATATATATATATCTTTATACTATCAACCCTTTAAAAACTATGAAAAATAAACTTGTTTTATCTAGAGATTGTCAAGATTATCAAGGTTATTTAAAGAATTTGCTTAAAATATTTAGATGCATATACCCTTCAACTGATGTGAAAGCATGAAAATCACAATATTTGAGACAAAATTTTTCTACCAAGCAAGATAGAAATTTTCATTTCATTTTATGCAATTAATCACTGAATACTTTTGTTTTTGATCCTTGCACAATTTATTGCTCATGTTTAACTTTTCATTAAATTTATGATTACATGATTTCTACTTGTAATGGGGGATTTTTCCATTGTTGTATTACTTATGGAAAATCACTTCTTTCACCTCTGTGATCAGTACAAAAGGATGCTACCCTCAGTTATCCCAAATAGCTACATACCTACTGATTCTTGTCGATGAAACAGGACATTCTGTGCTGGGTGCTGCCACTATTCAAAATAAGTAAACACCCAAAAGCAAATTCCTGGATGGCAGAACCATCAAAAAAAGTTATTTTGAAAGCCAGGGAGAGAATAAACCACAGTGGGAGGCATTTAATAAGTAATCTCCAGTGATTTACAGCTGTAAGTGGAGCTGCTATAAATGCATTTAGATTTAATTCAATTGGATTCAAACTGGGTCACACAGCTATTAAAAGTGCAAAGTTAGCTGAGAGCAGTCTGACAGCATTTGCTCTCACCTACCAACGAGCTGCTATTTTGCACTGCAGTGACGCAAGAAAGTGCAGCACCTTTTCAATTAAAGCTATATAATAGTCAGAGGCTGGTTAATATTTTTAAACTCTGACATGCTCAGTCTCAGCAGACAATTTTTAATCAAGAAACTACCAACTATAATAAATGACAAATCCCCATCAGATTGATCCTAGAAGTAGAAATCACTCAGAGCGCACAAGCACCCACAGGAGGATCTATTTAACAGTTAAACCATTTTCAGTGATGGATTTTCATTTCTGCATTCTAAACCTGCATTGAGCAGGTTTATGAGTGTCCTGCACCATTTGAGCTCTTATTGTATAAACAGAGAGGCAGCAGGAGCTCTGAGTGTAAGTGCTGATCAAACACACAGGCGGCTGAATGGATCCAGCAGTAAATAGATGCGGACAGCTGCAGACGGCCTCCGCACTCGGCATGCTGAATGATAAAGAGCTGCTGCAGGGATCACCTGCCTTCCACACATCAGACATTTCAAATACTCCCGGCTCAGCTGTCCGTCAGGGCCTTTGGAGCCTGTTAGTGACAGTGTGATTAGTGACGCCCACTTGGAGAGTCCCATCAAATACAAAGGAAGGTGCACTGTCATATTTCATCTCTAATGATATCCAATTTGAAAGTTTCATAAGCTTTTTTCTAGAAGAAGCGCCTTTCTCATGAATATTTGTTTATGATCAATCACAGGGCCTCGTTAAAGATAAGCTTAATATTCAAGATGACACCAGGAGTATGAAAGTACTGAAATGTCATCTTAGTGCTTGTTTGCTTTCATTCTTTATTTTCATCCTTTCCGTCTATGGTTTAATTGGATTTAAAATATTCAGCAGTGTTGCAGAGTTTTGCTAAATGAACCCATTCAACAATTGTGCTTTAAGCAACACGCAGTTGGAAAAAAACTTACCTGACCTTAAAAAGTAATTAAGTGCTTAATTGATTTCACGTGTATATTAGTTAATCTAAGCATGCAAATCAAATATATCTGGAGTATTAAAAGGTCATATGTCTGTCAAACATCATCTTCCCCCAAAGATAAAGATGAATGCATTTAATCCTTCTGAATGAAAATTCTAATTACACTATGAAAATCTGTGTGGTATGGTTTTGCATCTCAATAACCAAATTGTATTAAAAAGTTTGACATTGATCAAGTAAGACCTATTTCATACAGTCTTTGCATAAAAGCCTAGTTTGAAAACTGGCATGAAATTAAATATGCAAATTGGGCAAAAGGGTTAAACGATAACATGCGACTTTCAAGACAAACAAGCGTGAGTAACCAAATGTGATAAGAATTCTTTTGTTCCGCACTTTTTGAAGTGTTAGAGGTTCATCTTCAGTTTCATTTCTTTTCGACTCAGTTTATCCTTGAAGGAATATCTATGACTATTTCAACAGGAATACTGAAATTTCAGAAATATTTAATTGTTGAACTAAATTTCTTGAAATAGTAGATTTATAGTTTATTATTTAGATGATGTATTTTCTTAGTTTTCATAGTGATTCATGGATTGCATTAGATTGTGCAGTTGTACCTAATAAACTGGTAACCAGCGTACATAGGTGCAGCTTGTTATCAGGGAGTGTATTGAACATTTGAAGCTGACACCTACTGTAAGTTACACATGAAAATGCAGCCTGAGTCATTGGTTCACGTGCACAAGCACATGCACACTTAACTGTAAGATGCCTGCAAAGAAAAGTGAACTGTTTAACAATTTAATGACAATGTAACTATGGTGTCTTGCTAAATCTTCAGATGAGGATGCATCTACAGAGGAAATGGGTCTGCAGCAGCACTAAGTAGCAGTGAGGTCTCATTTATCAGGCTTATTGAAAGGGACGCGTGCACGTCTCCAGATCTCAAGGGTCAGGTCAGACCTTCTACTGCAGGAAGCAAAGACCGACTAATTAGGCTGAAACACAGCAGCGACTGACAAAGATGTATGTCGAGCAGCTCACCCACACAAATATGCAGAGGAGCATGAACCTGTCCACAGCTCACCCAAATTATTTTATCGTACACAAAGCTGTGGAAATCCAAAAAGTGTATTTACAGTTTTATGAAAAAATGGCTCATGGAGACCAGGCAAATCTTTCTGAAAAATTAACCGACCAAAAACACCTAAAACTAGCAATTATTTACATTATCAATGATTCTATTGATCATTTTTTAAATTAATCAAAATGTCAAAATATCTAGGACTGGAACTAATGGTTTTCATTATAGGATAGTAAATGGATTACTTTTTGTATTTACGTTATAAATATTAAAATATGATGAAAACTTAAAGATGTTTACAATTCCACAATAATATGAAACTGAGAAAAGCAGCAAATCCTCACATTTGGGAATGCAGAACCAGCAAATATAAAGTTATTTGACAAATGACTTAAAATAATGGATTAAAAATATAAATTGTTGCTGTTTCAGCACGAATGATGACAAACGCTCACAAAATGCTCAATTTCCCAAAATTTATGTCATCAGATTTCTTATTTTGTCTGTCCAGCAGTCAGATGACCTGAAACAAAGAAAAGCAGAAAATCTTCCATTTTTATGTTTTTTAAGTCCATTCCAGATAAATGAAATTCTGGATAAATGAAATCTGTCTTCAGTGTCCCTCTGCGTCTGTGTCTAACTTATGCTCTTCACATGTGTTTTGAGCACAATCATTATTTGGGGACATCTGCCCAATGCATCTTATTTATGTCCCTGCCAAAAGAAACAAGAACGCAGTCTCCATGAATTTCATTATCTTGCAAATGAAGAAGAAGAAGTATTGGCATTTCTCAGAAAGCCTACAGTATTTGTTACCTGAGCATGATGTTATATGTGCAAACCTGGCACACTAACAAGCATACTCTCAGGAGACAGGAGGAGGATGATTATGCCTCTCCTCGGCCTGAAAAGATAAATTCTTCACCCAGACAGTGGCACAGTTGATGCATGGAAAGCTCGCCGGCTGGCCAATGACGAAATTTGCATATCACTTTCTAATGGCTTCTGTCGCCGAAACTCCAGGGGCACAAGGGGAAACAGAATGGGAAGATGGACAGGAGGAGAGATAAAAAGCCACCCTTAGCTGACATCAGTGTAACTTTTGGCCACCCGCTGATTGCCCTCGTGCATACCAAGCAGTGGGTGTCACCAGCCTGGGGAGGGGGTGATGGGCAAAACCAAGAGGCCATTTCTGTGTCCAGTGACTGTATTCAGTGATACATTCAACAGATGGGATGGGAACAAGGTTGTGGATAGAGAAGGAAGGGCATGGATAATAACGTGGAGGGGAAAAAAAAACGCACTGGTGCAATAAATCATGTCAGTGAGATAATAATAACACATTCACAAGGTAGCGAGATGAGAGGAAACGGATGATACTTGGTTATTTCATGTAGCACTACATAGATGACTCAGATCGGTCTGAAAATCACCCAGAATGTTTTGTTTTATACAGTGTCATTTACAAAGATAATTAATCGAGTTTTGCTCTGAGATAAAGGTTTTTTCACACAGTAATCCTGGTCTATGGTGATTTCCATCCTGAAAAAAAAAAACAAAACTCGTGCAAGTTTGTCTGTGAATGTCAGATGAGGACAAATAAGGAAAAATAAGCTCCTGAAGAGTTAATAGCTCCTTGATTTCTGTTTTGTTCATTTTCTTTTGATTGCCTATTCTTTTAAAATGTGCCTTGTGCCACTTTGATGTTGCTTGGCTCAGGTTCCCCAAAGAGAACCAAATCTCTCAAGACAAAAATACAAAAAGACAACATCACTGCTGGAGCATTTCAGAATAAAAGTACACGCATGTTTCATCTTATGGGTGAGTTCCAGTCTGGAAAATAATCCAGGATTCTTCTCAGTTTATTTTACCACACATCCTGTTCACAAAATGTTTTGCAGGATAAGGCAAAGATTGGCAAAGATATAATAACAGTGGCAATAATACAAATCCTATGCTACCACCTACTGGACAACAACCTTAAGACAACCGCAGCATGAAACTCTGTTTTCATTTTCTAATTTCACACCTGAGAAAATGCTCAGCCCTGAAGAAATTCATGAGAGGTGGATGCTTCCAGCAGAAGTGTAGCAGCCTGTACAATCTGTTGAATATCTCTGGGAAAGATGGACAGTATTCAGGTCGAACTCCCCAAAGTGATAAACACCAAACATCTGGAATGACACAGCAAAGCACATAAATGTCACAAACAGCCATAAGAAGCCAAATTTCACTGTCGTTTTATCCTAAGTGGTCTAGCCATTTCATCAGAATTGTGATTTGAGAGTAAACTCTGCCTGTTATCCTCCAGTGATAGTGTGACTATTAAAAAAAATCATAAGCTGTCAGTCACAAACATAGTGTTACCATAGTTACAGACAACTGAGCTCTTGGTAAATGCTTTCGCATTATTTTCAGAAGAAAATAAATTGAGGATGTTTTTTTGTTATTCAGTCAAAGGTGAATTTCAGAGCTTCATCTCA
The DNA here is from genome assembly GCA_014773175.1 of Lucifuga dentata. Lineage (NCBI taxonomy): Eukaryota > Metazoa > Chordata > Actinopteri > Ophidiiformes > Bythitidae > Lucifuga > Lucifuga dentata. The sequence continues at coordinate 6,131 of VXCM01001757.1, forward strand.
AGCGACAATATCATGTCACATTTCAGTTCTCATTCAATAAAAAGCTGCGATCCAAAGCAAATCTCTCTTCTTTCAGAATGTTCTTGCTGCTCTTTTCAGGAAAGGACACCAACATGATAAATCAATACGAGGGTTGAACTTCTAAGCCTTACACATAAGAAAGTGAGCAGGAGCAGTAGTATTTTTATGTTTTTTTTTTTTTTTTNTTTTTTTTTTTTTTTGACTCATTGAAACACTGAGTGAAAGATTCCCTCACTCATAAACATTAATAATATTTCTGTGCTGATCTGTGGAGTTAACATCGAGTGTCTACATGTTGTACATTACACACAGCTAATCTGGGAACATAATCATTTAAGACCAGCATGAAATCAGGACACCTTCTGCAGCTATTGGGAGGGGAGACTGAGGCCCAAACTGGCCTGATTATGCTCTAATGTGTGCTAAGAATTAATGTTACACCCAAAGACCTACACAACTCATCTCTTCTATTTAAGAAACTATTAACTAGAAAGCTCTCAGACCCTTATGGGACTGACTACATTGGGTGGGAAGGTCACACATGGTGTAAAATAAATATAAGATATAATACAGCGTGTTGTTTGATGCCAGTGCCTACATAGATAGTTTACTGCTTCCACCAAGGAGGTCATACTTGAAAAAGCTAGAAGCAAAATTATTATTATTAGCTTTTTGATATTTCATAATATTTTGCCAAATCCTTGAATATGCAGTAGCCTAATTGACATAAACAGCCATAACCCTTAAACACAAATGCAACTACTGTAGATTCAGACAATGTCTGCATCTATCAGTTCTGAGCAATCCTGCAACGTTTGTTGGCGTGTGGCCTGTAGGTGGCGATAAAGCGACATGATAAATTTACAAGTAACATAACTCAGTGGCTCTGATTCAATGTATGTTTTGCAAACTTCAGCCCTAATATTCCTGAACAGGATTTAGTTATATCTTCTCTGCTGATCCAGATGCAAATTACAACATTTTTCGTACATTTTTCCATGATTAACAGAACAAAGTTGGAGGATTGTGCAGTGAGATGGCAAAGGTAAGATTTCAGAATGATTTCTAGTTCCCATTTAGATGTAAATTTAAAAAAACAAAAAAAAAACAAACCAATAAACTGCTGTCATTTCTCTGATACATTCCCATAGTACAGTTTATTTTATGGTGTTTGTACAGGTTTTAAGGATGTTAGGGTGACAGAATAAAATAATATTTTGGTTTGTCACCAATACACAAGAATAAATCGCAGGTAAATGTGACATTTAGCATTAAGAGCCATAAAGGAATGAGGACGTGTAGATGTTTGAAATTTAGCAGTAGCGGCAGATTTCTTCTAACCTTTAATATGTTTCTGGCATCAAAAGCTTCTCTTCCGTTCACAGTTTGTCTTCCTGGCCCTCCAGTATCTTCAACTGAAAAACACCACAATGTAAAACATTTGCTGCAGAATGACCACAGATACGTTATCTCCTGACAAAACAAATATGTTTACTTGCTATTACAGAAGTTAGTGGGTAAGGTGAGAATCTGGGTAATTTAATTAGTCGAACTCAGGCCCACAGTTTATTTTCACGAAGCAAACAGGGGCTGATTCAGGAGAGAAAAACAACCTCTCAATTTTAACAGGTCATGTTCACATACTGGTCAACATGAGGCAGCCCCTCCCTTCTGCTGCCCAGTATAAACTCATGTTTGAGGACTGGGGCTGGACTTGATCCATGGCCAAACTGAATGAAGCCATTGTCAGAGTACTTGGAAAACACACTCTTTGTGCACGTAAACAGCGCTGCTAGCTGCCTGATTCCTCCCTTCAGGAATGTGTTATTGTAATTATTCAGAATTTGGCTTTTTCACTGCAGCTCCAGCCTGAGCAAACTGATGATGAGAAGATACAGACAAAGACGCTCAGAACGGGCTAAGTCTTTTCTCTAAACTTTCTTGTACAAGCATTGGCTAAATATGAGCATTTCCATACATATGCCCCAGTTATATTTTCCTATTTTCACAACTCTTTCCAGTACTTCTTAATACACAAAATAGTTTTGTTGTATTCTGTTTTGTTTTCTTTGCAATTTTATTGTTTCATTTTCCACAATGTTTTATTATGAATTTACATGAATGCTTTTCAACTCTTCATTGACTGACATAATCTATTTTTTTAATGCTAAATGCCTAAATAAGCCCATGGATTTTTTTTTTTTTTTGTAATCTGACATCACACTCCCTTTTTGTCACTTAGAGTATGTGTTTCATTATTTGTGCAAATTAACCAAGTAACTAACTACTCCACAGCAACATCAACATAATCAAATTTTGTGGTATGAGGCCAGATGGATTCTACTGTTTAAAAACCCAAAGGTATTTGATTTTCAATGATGTGAAAGAGAAAAGCAGAAAATCCTCACATTGGAAAGTTGCAATGACTAAAACAATAAATCCAATAATAATAAAATTGTTGTTAATTGATGTTCTATGTATTAACTAATTAGAAGACTAATGGTTTCACTAGTGTTACTGCATGTGGTGTTTCTACCTGTGGAGTCTCTCCTGAACAGAGTGTTCATCACTGTGCCGTGCAGCTTCACTCTGTCCCATTCTTTGACCATCAGCCCGCCTGACACAAAGTGTTCCACCAGCTGGTCTGCCATCATCTGCAGTCTAAAGCACAAAACACTTGATATGAACATGTAAAATTTACAGGAAAACACAAGTTCAATGAAGATGAAAGTACAGTTAAAAAATGAGGTATGAACTTTGTAAACTTTTGATATTGTCTACAGGATCGATTACTGTCTCACTTACTTGTCAGATCCATCTTTCACTCTGACTTTGGCATACAATACATCCACCATGCCTGGATCATCATTCATGAACTCGATACCCGTCACCTCTAAAGGTAGAGGTTTTCCTTCTGTAATATCCCTGATGGATGACATGGCAAAGCAGAATAACTCTTAACTTAAATTCAAGAAAAGTAAGGAAAAACATGGGGTTAAAAGATTATTGTTTTCCTTTAGTTTTTATCTTGATGTGGTTTTCAATTTTTATTTCTATTCCCATTTATTTTTCAGCAGGAATGGAACTTTTGACAGGTACAATGAGCTGCAGTCATAAAATTTTGTATGTAAAGCTTTGAAATTAAGATAACTTCTTCGAACATGACTCTTGTCCTGTGTTCAGCAAAAATGATCAACCATTCTCTGCCAAAACTGAGTTTACTTTTACCATACACATGAAAAAATAAATCTGAATTTATTTTACATTGTTTAAGTTTTATTTACCAATATGTCATCTTGATTTAATTTAGAAACTGTGTTTTTACCAGCTAATTTTAATTGTTGTGTGTTATAATAACTTTATCAGCACCTACCTGATGAAGTTTTGACAGTCTTGGAGGTGTTCGTACGCTTTTCTCACTTCCATATCATTTAACAGAGCCAAAGTGCCAACTGTCAGGTGAAGCTTTGCAGGGTTTTGAAAGATGCTTCCCTCTACTCCTCGATCCTAAAAATTATGTAACAAAACTTTGTAAATTCAGTATTAAAGAAGGATATAATATACTGATCTCAATCATTACGTGACTGCTATTTCCATATTCTTACACAGCACCTGGGAACACTGCTTCAAGACTTCATCTTTAAATCTGAGGAAACCCTCTTGAATTTTGGGATGATTCAGGGGAAATGACAGAAAGTGTGTGAAAGGCTGCTTTCTCCGGAAATTCTCAATGAGGACCTCAACTCGTGTGACTGCAGACGAGACGGCAGCTTTGTGGGAACCTGTGATGACTGTCAGGAAAAGGAAGAAGACTGAGAGCATATCTTTTTTAATTCTTTGTTTCAATTATTTTATTGAAGAAAATTGGATAAGTATTGGATATATTGGAATATTGAATACTGAATATTGGATAAGTGACAAAGTGTGGGAGGCAGAAACCTCTTTACAGCTCTAGGGCTGCAACATTTATTTTTGCTATTAAATACTCTATTACATTTTTATTAATTTCCTATTAATTTTAATACTCAATTCCAAATTACTGGTTTTTGGACAACAATTTAAAAACACAAAGATATTGAATACAATCCTACTAAATATGTTTTTTGGTGATTTGTTGGTGAAAAGACATCTAATCATATAGGTTAAAAGAAAACAAAGGTATTTACTTGCTTTTTGAGAAGCTGGAAAATGTATGTTTGGTATTTTCATGAATAAAACGATTATCAATTATTTAAATGCTGAATGCTGTTGCTGAATTTTCTGTTGATCGATTATTGTTTTAGCACTATAAAGTTCCTCCTGTAAGTGACTATAATGCTCAACATCCTCACCAATTTGTCCTTCCACTCCTTGCTTAGGGATACTGATAGATGTCTTTGTGTCTGACTCCAGACGTCTGCGTGTCTCCCCCTTTTTTCCAATGATGTATCTGTAGAAAAACAAGTAAACAACGACAAACACACATATAATTTTTCTCAGCAAGAAAGCCTATGCTGCATATTAACTTCAGCAAGACAACACAGTCATATCATGTGCTTTGTAATAGATAACTCACTTGTAAAGAACACTTGGCACATCGATGGCACAGCGGAATCCTTTGTCAGTTTGTTCAATGTAGTGATAGTCACAGGCTTCATCTGCTGCAAGATCTCCACTCTCTAAAAATACAGAAAACCACAAACAAACTGTTAGTTAGGATTAAAAAAAAAACATTATTTCTACAACTAGTCAAAAAAAAATCTGTATGGTATGTCACTCAAGTGTAGTGAGTCTATATAATTACTTAACTTCATCTATTTGTATGAACCTGATGAAGACATACATATATGATACACATATACACATACACATACATATTATTTATTTATTTATGTGATAATATAAATATAAGTGTAAGTTAACAACCTGCTTCAGCTTACCTGGTGGTCCAATGTAAGAATAATCTTCTTCTTCATACTGTTCTTCTTTAATGACATTTCGTCGATATATTCTTCCATTTATATTTATAAGAGCTGGCCGTAACACTTCCATCGTGTAAGCTAAACCCAATGCTAACTGACTAGCTAGTTATGTGGAAAATATATCAGCTAAATTAGCTAGCACCCTGCTAACACAGTAGAACATTCAGCATCAGAGTTCCTGGCTTTGCGACACTCAACTGCCGCACCGTGTTAGTAGATTTACAAAAGGTAAGGAACGACGATAACTGAATGATGATCCATACGACCAATCAAAATGAGGATGACATCGGTGTCCAAAAAACGTTCGGTCGTAAAACTCTTTTCCATTGTCGTAAGTCACACAACACATAACAGCATTGACTGTGTGGATTAAGTCGTTTCAAATCAATTTGGGCGTCGACGGTAAATTAGATTATTGCTAAAATATGTCGGTTACTGCGTTGTGAGTAGTAATATTAATAGCGGGTGTTTTTTTATGCATTTAGATTGTTAACTTTCTTGCTATTCAGTAGTAACAGTTGTTAGCATGCCTGCAAATGTTAGCCTTTGCTACTTAGCTAACTTAAAGTTTCCGCTGCTTTAATTGTCTGTACCATGAATATGTTTATCAGTTCAGCAGAGCTAGTAACAGCAATGCTTCTGATTTTTAAGTGTGTATTTTAATTTTTGCTGAAGCGATGGCAGCGTCTTCTTCGTCCTCCTCTGCTGGAGGAGTAAGCGGCAGCTCGGTGACTGGCTCCGGGTTCAGCGCCTCAGAGCTCATCCCTCCCAGAAAGGTCCTGTACACATATCCTAAAGGAGCTGGAGAAATGATGGAGGGTATGCTCAGCAGAAACACAAATAAAGCCATGTATCTCATTTGAGTAGTTTGACAAGTAAGATCCAGAACAGTACCTACATCACAACTTGTCTTATGTGAGGAGTTGCCATTTTTCTTATGTCATATTTTTGAGTGGCAGGTTAGATATGAGGGTTAATTGATACACTCTGTAGCTGCCACAAGGATTGTAATATTATTTTTGGAAATGATATCCTTAAGTGTTTTTGCATATCAGCTGCATTCATTTGAGCTCAGTGATTTTAATTTACAAGATCCAGAGGTACTCAAGGCTCTCAGAGTTGAACAGCAGTGATGTGCATTTACTTGCTGCTAATCATGATTGGCTTTGAACTCATCAGTCACCCACCCTGCTCATCTGATCTGACCACCTCAGATTTTTACTCTTCCCAAACATGAAAGAGGCTTTAACTGGAACATGAAAACACTTTGATGATGATGTCATATCAGCTGTTGATAGAAGACTATGAAAATGACTCGTAAAATTTTGTAGGCAGAAATGTATTAGGAAAAAAAAACTCTGAGCTGGGTTGTTCTATTCTAGGATCAGAACTTATCAATCAACCCTTGTAAGCAATTTTAGGACATCACTTTGGGTGCTCTTTTCAGAATCAGAATTATTTTTATTTGCCAAGTACAAGTGCACAAGGAATTTCTCTTGGTGCATGGTGTCAGAAAAAATATTAATATAAGTATAAGCAATATGTACAGGTAAAAAACTGCAATATGTACAGATGAAAATACAAAAATACAAAGGCATAAATGTAAATGTGCAAACAGTATTGCACCAACAGTGAATAAGTAAACAATGGTAAAAATAATAATAATGTAAACAGTTAGAGAATATTGCACCAGTTTTGGGTATGTAAACATAATGTAATGTAAACATAACCAGTAAGATTGTAAGTAAAGAAATAAAGTGTAGGTAAGAAAAAAAGTTAGTATGGCAGTTTTCATTAATTTTTTGAAATTTTTAGACAAAAAAATAACAGAATAATCTAGAGCAAAATTAATAGTTAGAGCCCCATTGGAAATTATTCATTGCATAACATATTACTTTTATTTATTTATTTTTTACAATACATTGTTAAGTTAATTTGATTTTAGGAACATTTACTTAAAAAAAAAAAAGCATGGTGTCAAAAACAAGAAGATATTTGAGCAGATGTACACTTTGTATTTATTGAATTCTAAAGCAACCACCCAAAACACCCACTGTGCACGTTTGTGTTTGGATTCAAGGCAGGTAAACTTAGTTCTTGTTATTCCCATTTTTTTGCTTTAATAAAAGCCAGATATTAGCCAGCAGCCAGGTATGTTTTCAGCTATTCTGTCATAGCTCTTCATTACCACTCCACAGAGGACTTGTTTATGGGAGCAGATGGCCTGTCTGGCTCTTTACTGCTACTTTGTTGCCTGTCTAGCTGAAATTCACTAATTAAATGGTTAGTTTGGCTCCCCATAAAAGCATAGAATGATGCAAGGTCAAACACAAAGAGCTGATGAATAGCATAGCAGTGAGGTTTAAAGTCTAGAGTTGTTGGTCCTTGTTTGTTGTTTTTATGCTGCGAATATTTAAACATTGATTACATAACTTTGAATATGTACTGTGTATGTGATACAGGGCTATGCAAATAAACTTGACTTAACTACTGGAATAAGAAGAAAGCTCTCTTTTGACATGTGCTTTAAGCCTAGTGAATACAGAAGATTTATTTGTGTATTTTCATGAAAACTTCCATCTGTATTTTTCTTTTAGATGGCTCAGACAGATTTTTATGCGAGTCTGTATTCAGTTACCAAGTTGCCTCAACACTGAAACAAGTGAAACATGGTAAGTCAATAACTATATAAGCAAAGAAGTTGTCTGGTTTGTATTAAAAAAAAAAAAAAACNTAAAAAAAAAAAAAAAGCTGTTACCTTGAAAAAGTAACTTGTGAATTCTTCCAGATCAACAGGTGTCACGAATGGAGAAACTTGCCAGCTTGGTTGAGGAGCTGGAAGCAGACGAGTGGCGGTACAAACCTATAGAGCAGCTACTGGGATTTACACCGTCCTAAATAAAGAGATCCTGTGGCCTTTGCTTTATATATGAGCCAAAACAGCAGGAAAGGGCTTATTTCAGTTTATAAATTCTGTTCTTTCTTTATTATTTTATTCCATATCTTACATGTTAAATTCTGTCTTCATATACTGAATGTGAGTATTATTTTATCTGTTTTACTATTGTATGACTGATGTGTTTTTTGTTTTTTTTTTGCTGGACTGCAGAGGCAGTGCAGCCGAGGACAGCAAGCGTCCTTGACTGATTGGCTGACAGATATTGTTAGGAGGACAAGGGAGACAGTTTCAGTAGAACCTGAAGCTTACACTTGAAAAAATCATAGCTGTTGCACCACAGCAACTAAAGTCCTAACTTGTCCTCTTTTGAGAAAGTTGTATAAAACATGCACAAAAAAAAGTGATAAATGTTATTTGTAGAGCAGAACCTTAACATTTTGTGTTCAATAAAAATGGACTTGCAGCAGAGTTTCCAAAGAAGTTATGCAGATATTAAAACAAGATAATTTACTTTCAGTAGTCAGGAAGTAATAACGAACACATGTTTTCGTGATTTTGTTTAATTATTTTTGGAGAAAGTTGAATCATACTGATTATCCCACAGACACAACTGCTTCAGGCAAGACAAAGCTCAGTTTAATAATAAGTTAACTGCCTGGACAGTATTTGCGGCAAACATGAAAAAGACATGGTTTACTTTTAGTAGCCAACAAGAAAAAGTATTGCCATTATAATATTTGGCAGAAATGCTAATATTGACACACGCAAAGCCACACAGTTCAGTAGAACTCATAAAGGATTTTACATTATTACTCCAACATATTAACTAACAGGCTGCCTTACATCATGCTGCATTTATGGTCAAGCAAATCTAGACTTAATCAGTCTCATTTAATCAATTTGTTATTTTTAGCTATTCTAACAAAAAATAAACCCTTGAACTTGTCAATAAAATCTCCATATTACCATCAAGCAAAATTCAAGTTGTAATAGAACTTAAGCAAAAAAAAGTGTTTTGAGACACAGTCCAGTCTGCTCTTAGACTTTGTGCTAAGGCAAAGGGTATCTTAGGTGACTTCATTCATGCATTAAAGTGAAGTATTGTTTTTCAGCATAGCTCCATTGTCTCGCATAAATCTAAATAACTGATGCCTGCTCAGTCTCTCCTCCTCGTTCTGAAAGTCTTCATCTGCTCATTGCAGCAGTACTTAAAGACAACTTGTAAATAAAGACATACATGGACATCATTCTTGCTGTTTGTTTGCTTGTATAGTTGTCCTCGACCCTTTTCCTTAATTTCTTTAAGATTCTAGATACTCATTCTATACACTGGTTTGTTTGTATTGTCTCAAATTAAATACTGCAGCTGTTGTTGAATGAGGCACAGAGTTTTGGCGTTCCTTCAATGGGCTGAAGCCTGAAACTCAATACTTGATTCAATTGTTCTTTGTCAGTTTTCTGCTGTTTTGACAGTGAAGAGACATACACTTCTTGATGTTTTGGTCAATGAATGAATGTTTTCATAGATATGAGATGCAAAAACACGTACAGGGTGTACTGTTCTGGGTTTGATTGTCTAAGGACATCACTGGATGTTACAAGACACACCCCTGCTAGAGCCTAAATTTCTGTTTTTAAGGGTTCAAAAGTTCATTTTTCATGTTAAAAAAATCTCTAAGAATTCATTTGTCATGTTCTCGTAGTTCTTGAGAGTTTTCGTCTGTGTTCCATGAGTTGCTCAATCGTGGAAAACAGAAGAAAACTCTGAAGCATAGCTCACATTCTTAGTGTTCTAAAGTTATATGTTGTTCTAATTCAAAAGTCGTTCACAATAATGACTCCTAATTCATAACATCCCACACAGAACATTCTGTGCCTACACGTGTTTATGATTTTCAGTTCCTCCTGGCATTTATGTACAGTACATATCACGCCCACTCACGTGCAGCAACACAGCATACATCTGGCTTCTTTCCCATTTTTTCTTTCTCTTTTTTTTAAGTTGAAAGTTGCTAACACTAGCAGACAAACACAGCAGCAGTTTCTGCAGTTTCAAATCCTTGTTTACTATCATTTTTTGTTTCTAATAGATTAACTATCAAGCTTTTTGTAAATCTGATTCCTATGTAGCACCTTTTTGTATTCAAGCAAGACCAGAACTCCTGTAAACAACTCTTTTTTTTTTTGTTTTTTTGTTTGTTTGTTTTTTGCCAGTGGAGAGAATGATGATGCACTCCTGCTGACATTTTCCTGCAAATACAAGAACACTTGTCCCACATTCTTATGCTTATAAAAGACTTTTATCAGCACTTTATAGGTGTGAACAGTCTGGTTTGTTTATTTATTTATTTATTTTTTTACACATGAAGACTACAAAATGAAATATGGATTTTTTAAAAATGTTGTGTTAGCTGTATTAACAGTAACATAATTTAAAGTAGATTGATAGCACTGGGGGAAAAAACAGCCTTTTTTTTTTTCAAGAAATAAACGCTGCAGCAGTGGATGACTCTGTGNCTGGGGGAAAAAACAGCCTTTTTTTTTTTCAAGAAATAAACGCTGCAGCAGTGGATGACTCTGTGCCACTACATTTCTGCATGTTTACCTGCATATATAGACCATTTTACCAGCACTGCATAGGTTTCATTTGTGGGTTTAGGTCTATCAAAATATTGTATTAGATAGCAAGTTCTTCCTTACTCATTGTGTTGTGCAGCTGATTATGTGTTAGTTGCATTGCTAACACTCTGACAGATGAAAAATCTGATGTAATGGTTGAGGAAAACAGATGACGTAATACACTGTGCACTGCAACACTGAACTAACTAAGCCATGCATGCATTGAGCTCCATGCTTTCAATGCTATGATGCATAGAAAGACATTTATTTATACTTTTAGAAAATAATAAACAAAGAAATACAATATGAATGTGGAAAGCTCAGGAAAGTCTCAGTAGATTTCCATACCCTGGGCTCTGCTGTTTACCCCAGCCCCCCTTCTGCTTTTTGTCTTTCTCTGCTGCTGGAGTGTTACCAGGCAAGAAAAAGCTCAGATGGCGTGCCTCCCATTTCTATTGGCTGCCGGAGAAGAGGGGGCGTGGTCTGGCTGCGCCATATAAATACTTTGTTGGAGGTTGCGCTGCAGATTTGAACTGACAGAAAATAAGAGAAGGTTGAAGACTTTCAGCAGTTGCCAGTTTTTCTTCATAATAAACATAAAACTAGCTATTTTCACCATCGCCGACGGATTTGAACAGTATTTACAAAAGCTGTAAGTATTGTTTTTTACATTTTTATTTACTTTTCAAGCTAAATACTTTGGCGTAAACAGCTGCTAGCTACCTAACAAAGAGGTTCTTGCTGTAAAGTTTTCCTATTCAAACACTGTTTAACAAAGCTATATCTCAAATAAAGTTGTATCTAATTATTATTTCCATTCTTCTATTACTCTTATTTATTCTTACATTCATCGTTATGTCCGTAAGCTGTCAAAAAAACTGACAAGTTCCCAGAATCTAAGGTGTTGTCATAAATTCTTTGTCTTTCACTTTAATGCACAATTTACACTGACATGAAACTAAATTTTTTGTTTGTTTTGTTTTTTTAAATGTGAATTAGAAAATGCATGGCAATTCTTCCTGTCTTCCTTTTTTTTTTTAAATTTTCAGGTATTTTTGTTTTATTGCTAACTTGTTTTTAATTGTGAGCTCAAATAAGCCTGCAGCTAATGATTTTTATTCATCGATAAATTAATTTTCGATTCAAAATTAATGAAAAACACCCAGACTCAAACGACTATATTTTTCTCAATTTTTTTCCCCTTGACACCTAGTTTTTTCATGACTGCTCATCTTTTGTTGTTTCCTCTTTAACAGCTGACGACAGAAGCAGCTGATACAGTTGAATCCTGCAGAACAAGAACATCATGCCAACTCTGTCTGCACCCACCGATGCTGGCAGCTCACCCCCGTCTCCTCTGGAAGACAGTCCCAGGAGGCTGTCATGGGGCAAACTGGTGCAAAGACTGGCTGATTTCAGTGGAACGGTCCACAGCAGCAGTATTGATTCCAGGTCCAATAATGGCAGCAGGAGTGACCTGTCAGACTCAGGTGAGTGGCGCTGTTTTGATGTCATTATATACATTTACAATGCTTTGTTCAGAAGTGGGATTTGCTTTTTTTAACAGTTCTAAAGCCATTTTTAGCTTGAAAGAAAATCCAGTTTCACATAAATCAAAAATGGAAATGGTTATTCTACAATGTCTTAGTTTGATGATAATGAGATATTTACTTATCAAATGACATTTGTTTTCAGGCTTCTAATCTGTCTTCTCCTCAACAGGCTCAGACATCTCCAGTGATCTCTCTCCTTCTAAGGAGGACATGTTTTACAACCCAATGGAGGAGGCCATACTGAAAGAAGTGGTGGACCTTATTGCACGAAGCCTGAGAGAAGCCAAAGACTCAGACTGCGCTTTAAGATGTACCAAACTTCTTATTCCTGAAAAACTTCTGGAGCACATTGGACGTGAGCTGCTTCACCTGGCAGCCAGCGAGCCCTGCGGTTTAAGGGGGGCTCTCATTGACCTGTGTGTGGAGCAGGGGGCCGATTGTGAGAGCGTGGGCCAGATATCTGTGGACCCTTACCTTGTCCCTACCTTTCAGCTGACACTGGTGTTAAGGTTGGAGTCTAGTGGGCTGTGGCCTAAAATCCAAGGACTTTTTAGCACTAAATCTCCTTCTACTCCAGTCGTGAGACAAGCCATTAAACTCAGCACTGGCTTTCGCGTGATCAAGAAGAAACTGTACTGTTCTGAAGAACTGCTCATTGAAGAATGTTAAAAAAAAAAAATGCAAATATACATCAAGGGACTACTCTTAAGATTTAATGTTGAGCTCTTTTCAAATGTCCAGCTGCGCTCATAGATTAACCTTGTTGTTATGTGTATCTGATGCCTTGTGAAGCAAAAGAATGACGTAGCCTGTTGCTCTTACTGTAAGGGACCCAAAAAATGATGGTACCAAGAAGCACTTGTGCTCAATTCCACTATTTGGTTAATCAGCATTTTGCAACATTGAAGTGCTTACCTCAGTTTCCACTGAAACCATTTGATGGCAGCTAGCAGCTTTATGGTAGTCATTTAAAGCTATTGTTTTCTTTCTGTATTTGACATGAAATTATTGTGTTATACACCAAGTGAACCACGACACACTTAAATAAAACTGCTTGGTTTGTGAAGCAAAGCCTAGCAGGGCTTGCATCATGCAGTATATATGTGCTCAGAACTTAAGTATAACTGTCCTTTATCAGCATGGTCCATGTCCTGCATTTAACTTTATTTATTTGATATTCAAATGTTCATAATGTTGCACTGTTTTTTGTTTGTTTGTTTGTTTTTTGTATTTTCATGATTCCAAGTAAATTATTTTTTTAACTACTGCCTTTCTGTCGTCTCATTTCATGAAACTTGTCCGATCCAAATAATCCGCTGTTGTCTAGAACCAATTTCAAGGTTCCAGTAAAAATCTGGACGAGTTATATAAATTAAAGTATTACAAGGAAACATGGAGAATAAAATGATATTAATCTGAACTATGAAAACTTGTTCAGTTTGCATAAAAAAGTAAAATCTGTGTACGTGCAGCACATCACCCAAAAACTGTGAATGTGCACAGAGTCATGCTTCCTCTGAGTTCCAGTCTCAAGTCAGCTGGTATGACGTGCCTGAAGTGCTGACCGAGCTTTGGCCTCCACCTTCTGTACTTCAGCTATTCACAACCATGAGTCATTTCTGGCAAGTTTATGCATCCATTTTTATTTTCATTTAGGAATAAAAACGTGGTGCAAAATATGGAACAGCTTATCTATCTTCCTAGACTGACGACCTTTTCTGAGAATAAATAATACAAAAAGGAAACTCAACAACAAATAGCATACTACAAACAAAGTGTGACATTATCAGAGACTTCAGAGAAAAACTAGTTCACTTTGTGTGTAGGCACGGCTTTCATTCCTATGGCATTTACTGTAAAGAGCAATTAAGCTGCATGGCTCTTAAATGCACAGATGTGACAAATAAGAAAAGGAAAAAAAAAAACATTAAGTGCCTTAGAGCCACCAGAACAACTTCAATGCATCTTGGCATAGATTGTATAACTTGTCCACTTGTTGAGAATACAGTGAGGGACGACTAATCTGACATCACTTTTTTCCATATCCACCAGTGGGCGAGTATATGTGGCGTACACTAAGAGAACGGTACAGGCCTGAATGTTTGACTCCTATATTGAGCAGGTCTTACGTAAAAAGATGAAAGAAAAAAAAATTAGAAAAGAACAGGCTGGTGAACACATCCCAGTACACCGCGGGAGTACAGTACAGTCCTTAAGAACTGCCTTTTGTCTTTTCTACTTCTGATAAGGGTTAACTGGGGTTAACTGGTCTAAATATCACAAGGCTGACTGCATCATCAACTTGCGTTGGCTCCTCACAGATGACACAACCAGTCATATGATATTTGGACCAATTACAGCCTCAGGGATGTATCAGAAGTAGAAAGACAAAAGACAAAGTTTTCCCTGGGGGCATTGCACAAAGAAGACCAAAAGAGCCTGAATCACTGGATCTTGAGCCTTGCAAGATGCCTTTTCGCTCTGAAAGTTCAATTATATGAAGTATACAGAGGTTTTAGAGGTAAAGGTCACTACAAATCAATGCAATGTTATTCTGAGAGATCAACTTTATTCCATGAGGAAACATCTGTATCCTGATGAGAATGGTCTCTTCCAGGATGACAATGCCTCCATCCTACAGGGCATGAGTGGGCACTCAATGGTTTAATGAGCATGAAAGTGATGTTTATCCAATGGAATGGCCTTCAAGTCACCAGATCACAAACCAATTCAACGCTTACAGGAGATTTTGGACTGATATGTCAGACATTGGTCTTCCTTCAGTAGAGTTCAAAAGACAATCTTTGCTGAATCTTGTTCTGATGGCTTGTGGGGGCCCATTAAATTACAAAGGCACTTTGTTGTTTTTTCCTTTAATTTGTCACACATCTGTAGTTAAAGCAGGCAATGTGTACTGTATAGGGAAGTTTCTTAATTATTTTCTCTCTCTTTTTCAGTCACTCACTCACTCACTCACACAGCAAAGAAGACCAAGTTAAAGTGTCTCAAGCAGACATGAGCATATACACGGAGGTTTTGCATTATTCCTGCATAGTCTGAGAAGTTTAAAGTGTGTATGTGTCCAATCACAAGAACTCTGCCAACCCATCTCATAAACTTAGTAGACTGCATAAAATTAAAGAGGAGGCATTCATTGTGGTATCTAATCACTGCTACATGAAGCACATCCGCAAGACTAACTCCAACTGCACTATTTTCATCTTTCAGAATGCATTCTTGAATTTGACCTCTGCAAGCTTCGCAGCCCTCAAAAAAACTGGGGCTTGGATATTATCTGAAGCCCCATCACCTCAAGACGATGAGCCATTTTAAGAGATTTTCCATTTCAAACCATTAGACAAACATTATTCATTCACTTCACCACAGAAATTGTTCAAACCAGTTCCCGTGGGGATTTAAAGTTTCCAGGAGAAAGACGCTGGTTTCTTTGTGTTGCTTGTTGACTTGTTTGCAGTCCCCTGATTGTTAAAGCTTACCTATTTACAGCCAATAATCCTGTGTGTTGATTAAACCTAAAGATGAGAAAAGACAACAGTTGTGAAATGTGATTTTTAAATGTGGTCAGAAAAAAAAATATGGAAAATTGTGTCACTGTGGAGAACTTACATTTAATAATGAAAGCAGCCTCAGCCGTGTAATGATGCTGTTATCTCAGACAGCTTGGCGCAGCTTGGCGTGCGAGCTCTCTGTGCTCTTTGGTACAGGTCGGTATCTCCAAAATAACGAGCTCTGTATAGCATGCCTTCTTCTGCAAGAAACCACAGAAACATGTCAGGAGAGGGTTTATTAATTTTAATTTTTATTTAAATATACTGCAGTTTATACCTTGTGCTTTTCTAAAAGTAATTTTAATGTTAAAAATAAGTTCATTTTATTGTTGCTGATGGATATGTGTTGGATGTTGGTGTTTGCAGTGTCAAGGATGGTTTTTTAAAAAGTGCTGCTTTTGAGTACTTTTTCCTTACTAGTTTACTAATACAACTTGCAACCAGAATATTTTTTTAAATACTATATGTTTTCCCAGATTTGTTTATGGAACAACCAACAGTACAATGTCCTTTAGAAAGCACTCAGAGCGTGCTAAGGCTAACAGTGTACAGTCCTCTAAATTTGCTATGTTAATACTAAATCATGTTTAGTATGAATCTGGAGCCTCATCAAAACACGCATAGTGATAGACAATCATGCTGATTGGCTGATGGCAGCCATTATTTTTGAGGAATATCTACATCCTGTCTGGGAATATTTTTGTACAAGGATGAGCCAAAACGTAAAGCAACATATGATGGCCACTTGATGGCACTATCTGCCAAAATATCGATTTCTTGGCAAACATACTTTGCTGTTTCTCCTTCCAGCAGTTGTTGCGGAGGCTGGATATGTAGTCATCCTCCACTGTACGCTCCACGTTCTTCAGATTCATTCCGGTGACCTCCTTGGAGAAATGATCTCCTACATAATATGGCACCTTCAGGTTCTCCGTCAGCCTCTTCTGTGTGTAACCTGCTGACCTGTGGGCAGATAGCACACAGCGTGACAGAGCAAGAGATGTCACATGACTGACCTCAGCACACAGACGACAAGTCAGGCATCATCTGTCCCTCCTAACATGACTCAGGATGAGAGTTGGACACAGACTAGCTGGCGATAGTTGAAGTGTATCTCAAACACAGAGACAGATGGGATGAAAGGAAAAGTCATGCAGCCAGAAATGTTTGCAAATACAGAACAGGTCTACGATTAGGGCTGCAAACTAATCATTATTAACGATTAATTAATTATTTGTTTAGCCTCTAAAATGTCAAAAATAAGGACAAATTTACATCCTAATGTACCAAAGCTAAATCATCAAATTCCTAATTTATGCATGAATGAATAGTGAATGAAATGTGCTTTGTAAATGAAACTGCCTGTTTTGTCTGATCAATATTTAAGACCAACAATATAAAAAATTTTAAGATATGAAAGAGAAAAGCAAGCAAATGATCAAAGCATCAAAATATAACAATTAGCAATTGTGAAATATATATAAGGACTGTACTACTTTGATATTTATGCAACATGTGGCTAATCTGAAGATAAGCTTTTGTCACACTTCTAAAATCTGCTAATCAAAGCTTGGTGGTGTTATCTAACATTAAAAAACAGGGATGGGACCCACGGCCTGAAGCTGAGGCTGTAGGAGGGTCTGTTCACCATTATCTGACTCAGAGCTGACACAATTACCAGGATGAGGATGGGCATGACCTGCACGAAGAGAGCGAGGCCTCCCTGCAAAAGGACAAACACAATTCTATGACACAAACTCACACTCACCAACATATTTACTCTGTTTTAAAAAAACATTTCAAAGAAAAAGGAATTGTGCTGAATGCATCTTTATGAACTGGTAAAATTAAACATGACAAAATGTCTCCCTCTGCTGGTTACTAAACTACATAGCTGCTAAAGTTTGGATTTCTTGTTTGTTTGTTTTGGGGGGGGTTGCACTTGAAAAATTACAATATTTACTATAAAGTCAAATCCTATGAATCTGGGCCTTATGTGTAGGTGCATGTGTGCACGTGCATGTGTGTGTGTACTGGCTTTTGTGTGCGTCTTCTATTTTTTTTTTTTTTTTTCNTTTTTTTTTTTTTTTTTCATGCATTAAATATCTAAAGTGAGACCAAAGACAAATTTCCATCTGTGGTTGAACAATAAAGTTGTTTGTATCTTTATATTTACATTCAAAGATTTCAGAATGTAAAATAAATATGCTGTGTCACCATGCAATGCATAGCAGAAATTAAGGAGCTGGTAATGGCTGTAAAACATCAGCAACATGATAAATCTACAGTCTGCAGTAGCTTTGAAATTCTTAAATTCTTGATTTTCCCCTTAGCTTTCTTTAATTCTGGGATTTTTTTTTATTTTTTAATTTTTGCATCATATAATGTATATATTCTGTATTTGTAGGTCTTCATTAAAGATGAGAAATACTCATATCAACCCATGTTTTTTTAATCACTGTACCATTCCATCAAATGTAAATATTCTACATGTCTTGTGCATCATTTTATATACATTCCCCCAATTTGTCAGCCTGATATATTTGGTAGTTTTAGAAACTTTGGCATTTACTTTAATAATAACAATTCATTGTCAAACTTACGTCTCGCTGTCGTTCTCTTCTCTCTGGTCTTTGGTAACGCATTCTCCCATTGGTGTACATATGAGCATTACCTACAATAGATCGAAGCACAAGCAGCACACAGACGGTCCATATTTCTGCTACTTACTATTGATTTTAGATTTTCTCTACCTTCTAAAAAACCTTGAATACGGACAGATATTTTTGCACTGTACTGTCTACAGATTCAGACTTTGCAGGATCTGGACCCTTAATGGAGACACAGCTTGTATCTCAAAGAAAAAAAAAAAGTGACACTCACTTGATGGGTAACCTCCTCCAAAAAACATATTAAAGAGGTCTTCAGGTGAGATGTCAGCCTCAAAGTTCCCATTGTCTTGCCTTGAAGGGTTTCCCCTCTCTTCTCCACACTCATCATACTGTCTTCTTTTGTTAGCGTTACTCAGAACAGCATATGCATTCCCGATAGCTGTTGGGAGCCATGTTTAATTATATTTAATAATTAAAAAAAAAAAAATAGAGAAAATTGCATGATACCAACTTCTTTGCCAGGTTACCTTTAAAAGCCTCTGTTGCTCCTGGAGTGTGATTCTTGTCCGGATGGAATTTCAGAGCAAGTTTTCTGTAGGATCGTTTCAGTTCATCTTCAGAAGCGTCTTTCTGCACCCCAAGAATTTCATAGAAGTCTTTACACTGTTTTATCCTGGTCAAGAGAAAGATAATAAGTGTAATGATAAGTGCTATAAGAAACCTGAACACAGTGTAAATAAAACTCAAATGCAATCAAAGTATCAAAATGAAATATACTCAAGTATCCAAAGTCAAAGTGAAGAAGAGTAGAGTTTAGCCTTAGCTGTCAGATGAAAACCAGCGTTGTCTCTCATGTTAATTTTATGTGAACTGTTCTTTTCATACTGGACATTTTTTTACTTCAAATGTGAAACTTTCAGTTTTACATTTCATTTATTTTTTATTGTCTAATATGAACCATTTTGCCTGCCAACACACACAATATTTAATCGCTACTTGACGAAAACCTTGTACACCCAATTCCATAATATTTTCCTGCTTTCAAATCAGTTGAAGATTTTTTGCTCCTTGAAAGGTCCAGTAAATTTTCTTAAATTCTTCACAGTTCCTAACTATTCCCTCTCACTAGTATCAGATTTACGTGCACATCAGATTCATGTACCTTTTCACAGCCTCTAGCTGCTCTGCGCTATAGCACCTGCTGGTATCTGAGGGTTTTCCAGCAGGTCTGGCCTCCTCGCTGGAGCTCTGCTGCTGTCGATTCCCTGATGCTCTGCTGAATTCTGCGTGGCTGCCTTGTCTGGGTGTAAATCCATTCTTAGCTATTAACTGCAACAATGCTAGAAAGCAAACATTGATACTGTTGTATTACAAGATGTTAAATCAACATGGGTATCCAATACATGTGAGGAGTAGGATAAAGAGGCACAATTGGAAGACTGTGACTGTGGCTGGATTCATTCTAGCAGATGGAAGATTCTATAGGTCAGGCATAAACAATTAATTATTTTTATATCCAAATCATTTTAACAAGTTATCATTTTGTCTTTTTTTAGCCGATAACTGATTTCACCAGGAAACAGCAAGTATTGATGACAAATTTAAAGAGCTGTAGCCTGTTAACATTAATTGACCAAAACCCAAAGTGACCAAAACACAAAATAAAACTCTTGGTGTTGTTGTCTGGTTAATTTGCTCACTGGATGCTGGTGTCTAAACTACTCCAGATATTAAAGGAATATGTTTTCATTTATTTCATTTTTATTTTTCTGTGACCCCAATTGACCATCAACATCAACATCCATTCTTGTTTGGACTGTTATTGACTTTTGGTATTTTTCATATTATACACAATATAAATGGCTATATCTCAGTATACGCTTTGAGTTACATTATCACTGAATGTCCCCATTATGAATTAATTTATTCTCAACACCAAGACTGCAACTATTGATTATGCTCATTATCGTTTAATCTTCCAGTTTTTTTTTTTTTNCAGTAAAAAAAAAAAAAATGCCCATCCTAAGTTCCCAGAGACCACATGATACATTCAAAGCTTATTTTGAACTTATTTGAAGCCTAAATGAAATTAAATTGCTATGAAACATAAAACCTCAAATATAAGGTGCTATGAAACATAAAACCTCAAGTTTAAGCATATGGCACCAAAAAATGTCGACATTTTGACTTGAAAGAGAAAAACGATTAATAGATACCAAAATTCTTGCAGATTAATTTTCTTTGATTCCCTAGTCACTATCACTCAAATGCACCCAAATTATCACAATATATTTTCGTTTATCTATGGCTGTCAGGGATCTTTGTGACTAAAATAAGAGACATCATGACATCTTAGGTCCGGCTCGCTTGTCAAAGGCCCTGCCTCTGCAAAGCTCATCCGGGATGCAGATGATGCTGCGGGTGATGCTGGATGCCCTCCCATCTGAAGCCCTCTCTCAGCCATCTTACCCTGGGCTTTCTCTGTCGGGAACAGCCTCTGTGCTTTCTCCAGGAACCTCTGCGCTTTCTCTGGCTCATCGTTGGTTAAAGCAACGGTGGCAATGTCAATGCAGCGCTCCGCTTCGTCCCTGTTTACCTCCATAGCAGCGGTTAACTGGACCAGAAGTAAATAAAGACGCCCGCTGATAACGTCATAGGGACGCTGCGGACTAAACGAGAGGCAGATGCTGACACTTTTTTTTAAATTCTTTTTTTAAAACTAGAAATCACGTGTAATGTTAACTGAAAAACTATCTATAAATACCCATCATCTAATGATTTATTTAAAAAAAAAAACGCAATTTTTGTTTTTATTGCCAAAGGACACTTGCACTTTCTGTAATACAGAAACTACATTTGTGCACTATAACAGATTTCTTGACAAGTACTAGCTTTTTAGTTTAATTTGAGTTTCATTAACAGCTTTTACTTTAAAGGACATAATTTTGTATTATAATGAGAATAATTGCTTCAATTCATCGCAATTTCTTTTAGAAATCAACTCCTTTGGTGTTTTAAACCTTATGCCTCAGACACAAATAAACTCACGTGACTTCTCGAGCGTTTTCGTTGTCTCTTCAATTAAGCTAAATGTTTTACTGTGCTTTTTTAAAAAAAATTATTGTTATTAATTTTGTATGGGTTTCTGATCCTCTGTTCGACTCTACACTGAATTATGTGCCTTATTTTGTCTTATGTTCTCAGTGTTCTGTTCAGGATATTAGTTCAGTAACTCTGTGGGGAAATGTGACTGTTGCTGACATAAATATATTATGGTGTAAAAATTTTCAAGACTTTTAAGACATCCTGCGTGTGAGCTCCTTCCGCTGCACCTTCTCACCACTACATGGAGACACATCACGTATTTTCAAATATTGGCGGTGCAGACAACTGGACAACTACATAAAAGTACAGCACCGATATTTCATTATTTTATTTAAATATTATAATTTTATTTTATTCTGTTTCAAAGCACTTTAGTGGTTCGGAAAACTTGCCAGAAAACTGGACTGATTGGACTTATACACTAAACTGGACTTAATAGTAGGCCTATATCAGGGACTGTTGTTATTTTATGTCTTACGTCGCTTAATTTGATCCTTAGAGAACGTCAACTCATTCTGCTAAAGATGGAGGAAAATCAATTACAATATTACCTATACCACATGAGGGGATGACAGCGGAGTTTGTGGGTGTTCAATGTGATAAAGATGCTTTTCTTGAATCACAACAATGCCAGCTAAATTTAAATAAAATTGAAAGGATTAGAAAAAAGTAGGATCTATTGCATTGTCTTATATTCCAAAAGAATTTTGAATTTTATACTAAAGTGTTGCGTATTTCTAATGTGGGCGGAGCTCCTCTGCCGCTGTATTAACGGTTGCTGACTTGTGTTCCATTGTTACGTTACAGTTACATATTCGTTCGGTTATACGTACGCCTTTCACTGTGCTCGTGCCACCGTGGATTCATTTCAACCCACGGGTGGGCGAAAATATGAGCGTTGTTAATTTACAACTTTTTTGAACACCAGCTGTTCCTTGGGGAAGGTGAATATACATCTGGCAAGGAATGAATAAAAAGTGAACAGCAGATATACATACAGCCAATCAGAGCCCGAGCGCGGGGTGGTATTAAAGCTCTGATTGGTCAACCGCTACCTAGGCTGCGCGAGTGCCATCTCTCGTTGAGGTGTTCGCTGCGGATTCAACTATCAATCGCTTGATGACGTCGTTGTAATCAGGGTTAAAAAGACGCAGCTGTATTACTATTTAACACCAAGAAAATCAATTTCATCTCTTCTGGCTTTATAAGGTGAGTATTATGGATTATATTAAATTTTCCCTAGTTGTAAAATAGGTGTTATGCAACGTAGCGTGCGCAATTTGCTAGTTATAAGTCAGCATCATCGTTAAATCACCATCCAGCATCCTCTTCCCCACCAGCTAGCTTACCGCGCTACTGTAGAAATGAAAAATATATCAACGGCGTAAATGTGTTTTAGTTGATGGGGTGGATTCATAAATGATTTGTCTCCTCAGTGCATTATCAAACCGCAGGCACAATGACGGAGGCGGAGGCGCTGGAGACGCACAACTCAAGCAACGGCAATGTTCCTTCAGAGGCCAACAGAGAAGACGTGTTTGATCACACATACAAAGAGAAAGAAGGCCCCAAACCTACCAGGACCCTCGTTTGGAAAAATATCATACTGATGAGCTTATTGCATCTAGGCGCAGTGTATGGCATTTTCCTCATCCCTTCAGCATCTCCTTTGACATTGCTTTGGTGTAAGTAAAAATCCTGCTAACGTGTGATTTTTTTTTTTTTTTTTTTTTTTTTTATTATTATTTTTTTTTTCCTGACAGGTTTCCCATGAAGGTTGGCTGCAGTTATCCATCCATCCATTTTCTAAACCCGTTTGTCTAACCCCTAACCCTAACCCTTTTTTGTTTATTAAAAAAAAAAAAAAAAAAAANAAAAAAAAAAAAAAAAAAATCGCAGCTGTAGTAGTTCTACTGTATACTGTAATTGATTGTCCAGGACGTGCCAAATCCTCCTAGTACATGTAGCTGGATTATAGAGAAGGCGATATATAATCATAGATTTAATATCTCAACATGCATTAAGAAAACCATTTTAAACCCATACCTGTATCAAATGCTTCAGTAATATCATAATGTCGGTGGTCTAATACAGTGCTAGTATAGTGGAAGTACAGAAAACTTCACTTAATTGCCTGTGTATAAGAAACATTTTACAGCAGTTAAAACACAATGGAGACAGACAACACAAACCTCTTACAGTATGTGTATTGCGATCATACAGCCACCTCATAGTTTTAGCTTTTAGTCATCTGACATGCCTTATCACAATGATCCAGTGTTACAATTCATTTCACAAGCCTTTTCCTTCCAATTACCAGGAAACTACTAGGCTAGTGCAAATTGTAATCATAAAGCGCCTTTATTTATTTTTAATGTGAAGACTTGAAAATGATGCATTGGGAAGTCATTTCTGAACACATTTACAAGTAAGTTGTCTTCATTCAAATGGAAATAATATGTAAGAGGGCAAATAAATCTGGTATAGTAAAGGATTGATTACTGCTTTTTCAAAAGCTATCCTGCCATTTTAGTAGGATGTTCATTACACAGATACATGAGGTACCACAGCTGACTGAAATGCAATAAGTCTCATATTGCAGAATCTGAATCTTGATCCCATCCTTATCGATTGATAGTATTGTATCATGAGTAACTGATGATTCACATCCTTAACATAGTCCTTGGCATTATAAGTGCAGAGAATGGATGGATAGATGTAATTATCACAGTATATAGGAACAGTCCAGCGTATGTTTATAGTAGTGATATGTTTATACAATTCTCTTTCTCTTCACAGCTGTATTTTGTTTTTTGATAAGTGGTTTGGGAATTACTGCAGGAGCTCATCGTCTCTGGAGTCACAGGTCCTACAAGGCCACATTACCTCTGAGGATCTTTCTTGGTTTTGCCAACTCTATGGCATTTCAGGTATCAAAAAAACCCACAGAGATCACACACCCAAAGTCACACATGCATATGCTATATATGCAGTACATGCATACAGTAGTTATGATAATAGCAGTTTTCATTGCCATGTAAGTAGCATGTTGAGTCTACAGTGTATGCAATCTCTGTCTTTACTTCAAACCAACAGAATGATATCTTTGAATGGGCTCGAGACCACAGGGTTCACCACAAATACTCGGAGACAGACGCTGACCCTCACAACGCTGTCCGTGGCTTCTTCTTTGCCCACATTGGCTGGCTGATGGTGCGAAAGCACCCCGANAACGCTGTCCGTGGCTTCTTCTTTGCCCACATTGGCTGGCTGATGGTGCGAAAGCACCCCGACGTGATTGAAAAAGGGCGCAAACTGGAGCTCAGTGACTTGAAGGCTGACAAAGTTGTAATGTTTCAAAGGAAGTAAGTCTTTTAGTCAATGATAGATTTAACAGCTAAATATCCATCCAGAAACATTTGATCTTCAAATGCCGTACTTTAGTCCTTTGGCAGAAAATGTGGACAGTAAACAAAATGTTGCTTCAGAATTTATTTTTCTGATAATAAATTTAGATCACTGTAGTTTTATTTCATACAGCTTAACAACAGGTAGTACAAAGTATTATATTAAGTCTGAAGGCCAAATAAAAAATCTCCTGCACATACTGCAGCTAACTCAGAACTGCTGAAGTGTTTGAACTGAATTCTATAGGTTGTATTTACCTGTATTTGCCAGTCTGGTTTAACAGGGTTTCTATTCTAAGCATGTCACTCATCATGTCATCTGTAAAGAGCTATATGTTCAGTCTGATTTAATACTGGCTTCAGTGTCTTGTAGGGGGTAATGAGTAAGTGAACAAACCTGTCTGATGAAGAGTGCACTAACGTTCAGTTGATTTTTTTGTATAAGGTTTTTCAAAGGAACAGATTTGTTTCAACCGATCTCACTCATATTTTATGTCTCCATACATCAAATACACTCCATACATCATTCATTAAAACCACTGAGAGGTGAAGTGAATAACATGGATCTGATTACAATGGCACCTGTAAAGGGGTGGGATATATTAGGCAGCAAGTCAACAGTCAGTTCTTGAAGTTGATGTCNATGGCACCTGTAAAGGGGTGGGATATATTAGGCAGCAAGTCAACAGTCAGTTCTTGAAGTTGATGTCTTGGAAGTAGGAAAAATGGGAAAGCGTAAGGATCTGAGTGACTTTGGCAAGGGCCAACTTGTGATGGCTAGATGACTGGGTCAGAGCGTCTCCAAAACGGCAGGTCTTGTGGGGTGTTCCCGGTATGCAGTGGTCAGTACCAAAAGTGGTCAAAGGAAGGACAACTGTGAACTGGTGACAGGGTCATGGGCACCCAAGGCTCATTGATGCACGTGGGGAGCGAAGGCTAGCCCATCTGGTCCGATCCCACAGAAGACCTACTGCAGCACAAACAGCAGAACAAATGAATGCTATCTATGATAGACAGGTGTCAGAACACACAGAGCATGGCAGCTTGTTGTGTATGGGGCTGTGTAACTGCAGACTGCTCAGAGCACCCATGCTGACCCCGTCCACCGCTCAAAGTACCTACAATGGACACGTGAGCATCAGAACTGGATCGTGGAGCAATGGAAGAAGGTGGCCTGGTCTGATGAATCAGGTTTTCTTTGACATCATGTGGACGGAGTGTGCGTGGTTTACCTGGGGAAGAGATGGCACCAGGATGCATGCACTATGGGAAGAAGGCAAGCTGGGGAGGCAGTGTGATGATCTGGGCAATGAAACCTTGGGTCCTGCATTCGTGTGGATGTTATTTTGACACGTACCACCTACCTAAACATTGTTGCAGACCAAGTACACTCCTTCATGGGAAAGGTTTTCCCTGATGGCAGCAGCCTCTTTCAGCAGGATAAAGCACCCTGCCACACTGCAAAAATAGTTCAGGAATGGTTTGAGGAACATGACAAAGAGTTCAAGGTGTTGACTTGGCCTCCAAATTCCCCAGATCTCAATCCAATCCAGCATCTGTGGGATGTGCTGGAAGAACAAGTCTGATCCATAGAGCCCCCACCTCACAACTTCCAGGACTTAAAGGATCTGCTGCTAATGTCTTGGCGCCAGATACCACAGGACACCTTCAGAGGTCTTGTGGAGTCCATGCCTCGACGGGTCAGAGCTGTTTTGGTGGCATGAGGGGACCTACACAATATTAGACAGGTGGTTTTAATGTTGTGGCTATCGGTGTTGTTTCCACTAACAGAAAGTGAAGTGAAAAAGCAAATGAGCTCCTTATTATTCACCAGAGTCCCACTAAGTATGTAAAAAAAAAAATGCATTAAAATGTGTCAAACCAATCAACAAAGTAATGTTCACCTGGATTTTCACACATTTTTAATAGCCAAAATAAATACTAAAAAAAAAAAAATGAAAATACAAGTACCAAAATCATTGTTTCTTTTTCAATAGTAAGTTAACAGGTGCACTTCTCTGCTTTCTGTCCATTCTGTTTCCTCTGCAGGTATTATAAGCTGTCTGTGCTGCTCATGTGCTTCTTTATCCCCACGTCTGTGCCTTGGTACCTGTGGAGAGAGTCTCTGTGGGTGGGGTACTTCATCCCAGCCCTGCTGCGCTACACCTTGGTGCTGAACGCCTCCTGGCTGGTTAACAGTGCAGCTCACATGTGGGGGAACAGACCCTACGACAAGAACATCAACCCCAGGGAGAACAAGTTTGTCACGTTCAGTGCCATAGGTGCGACAAACATGAGAGTGAAGCTCGAGCTCGGTGCTGTTTCACTTCAGTACTGGCTGCTTCACGATACTATTCATATGATTATTACCTTTTTTTATTTTAATAGAAAAAAAATCTTGCATCAAAAGTCCCACACTGCTCCAAAATCATTTCTTAATTTAAACATCTGCTTTTTTGGTTTAAAAAAAAAAAAATCCAGTTCTACAAAAAGAAAATTACAATTTATAGTTTTCCCCATTCCTCTTAACCAAATCACATTTATTATTGATGTACTGCTGCTTTTAATACTGCCAATATACTAATTAATACTGCTAATTAACTGTGGCTATTATGGCCCTTTAAATTTCAGCATGACCTGTTGTCCACTCTTTCCTGTGCCTTTCAGGTGAGGGATTTCACAATTATCACCACACGTTTCCACATGACTACGCAACCAGCGAGTTCGGCTGCAAGTTGAACCTGACGACCTGTTTCATCGACTTCATGTGCTTCCTGGGCCTGGCAAAGGACCGCAAGAGAGTATCTAATGAGCTGGTCCTGGCCCGATTACAGCGCACGGGAGACGGGAGCCACAGGAATGGCTAAGATTGTTATATCCTGCTCAGCTTTAAGGCTTAAAGAAGAAGAGGCCACCCAGTAAATAGTGTAATTTATTTTGAAGGAGCTCTTTTATTTTGTGTAGCTACAACCATACCTTTATAATCCTTAGACGGCTTTATATTTCTCATCTCTTGAGGATAAAAGTCAATTCCACGAGTCTTGACTACATTTTTGCCTTTTTTTGTGGTTTGCAGCTGCAACAAAAGAAAACATTCAAGATGGATTTTAAAAAAAAAACAAAAAAAAACACAAATCCAAATTTTGCAAAGCTGTCAGCGCTGAGTCCACATGCTCGTTTGAGCACCTGCTCAGGCTGTTGCAATGATATAAATTGTTGTATAGGCAATCAGAGTAGATTCATTTTCACAATCAACTACATTCTCAGCTATTTTGCCACTTTGGTGTGAATTCTTCATGCAATGTCAATCGTAGCAAAATATTTTACGTAAGTATTTATGAATTGACAAGTAACAGAGCACTGAAAGATAGTGATAAAGAGTGTCTTGGCTGTTTGGAAATGATTGCCTTTAATATTATTCCAGTTGACAGGAAGTTTTTACAGCTGGTAGGAATGAACTTTTTTTTTTGGTACTTTAAAATATGGAATAAGAATAAATCATGTTCATGCTTTGCTGGAAGATGCTGGCTAATGAAATATGATTCATAATTAAAGAGCAAGGGAACCCAGACCATCTTCCCATTATCTGACTATTCTAAACTTAAACCTCATCAATCAGTGAGTGTGAACAGAAAACACATTTTGCTGTTTCTTCAGAGAACAAAAATCAGATATGTAGACTAGTCAGAAGTCAAATACGTAGAACAGACTGCTGTGATGGGACCATCACACATAATTGGATAATTTTCTCAGGTTAAGAGACGCATTAGCGTAAAATTAAACTGCCATTCAACACAGACGTTAAATGTCACTTTACCCGATACCATGTGACCTTTAATTGAATTTTGTGTCATAGTGCCAAGAATGTTCCAATTGTTGAGCTTTTATTTAGTCATGACCAACTATAGCACACTATAGGTTGATATTACACCTAGATTTTACAATTGATAACGCAAAGGGTTTTCACATGGTAGAATTGGCGGCTTTGCTTCATTTGAGACTCCCTCCGCATCCCTCTTTAGTCCTGAATCATTGGTAACAGTAGACAACGCCACTCTCTCCAGCTTACATCGCATCTGGTCATGTAACAATTCTGCTTTTACAAAACAACATGCCGTGCATGATATAGCGTCGGTGTTGTGGTGAGCTGTTTGTTGGTGACTCTAATGGCAGATCTGCTGCACTGCATCTATTTTTGTACAGTACTGTGAAGTAGCTTTTGGATCATCAGAACTGTTGCCGTGATATTTCGTGAGAATGGGTCTAGTTTCCCTTCAAGATCCTAAAATCTGATTGTTTCAGGTGCATCACTTGTGTTTATCTTCAATTCTGATGTTCTTGAATATTATTTATTTCCTTATTTACTAAAAAGAAGTTTTCTGTGTTCTACAATTTGGCAGATTTGTCCCTTTTAAAATGCACTGAATTGGAGCACCTGCTTGTTTTATCCTAAGAGTCAGGATACGACCTAATGCCTTATGACTTGCATCCATTCCTGATCATCTTCCCATATAGTTTCAAGACCACAAATCTATGGTCCATGTTTACAGTCTTATGCAGCAGGTAGTGTTTAATCTGTTACACCACGTAAACATTTATGGTAGACAAAAGAGGCACGTGTTGCCTCACAGCATTGAGGTACTGTAAATGTAAAGTATAGCAGTCTACTTTATGATCAGTTAAAAAGAAGTAGATCAAATTTACAGCTGGTGCAAATGTTGAATCCCATATGACATTTAACTTGCAAAATATGGGCCCTGATGGATGCCAACTAAGTTCAATACAGAGCATCTCATTATGAAACTACCAATCTACGGCACTTGAAACTGTCATGAGGAATTTTAGAGCATCACACTTACCAAATCTGACAATACCAAACCCAACACAAGCTATGCAAGCTACTCCTGCTGCTCAGAGCGCCAACATTCATACTTCCTAAAGACAAGGAGGATCAAATGGCTGTCAGTCTGAATGATATGTTAAACCTGAACTCTATTCTGAAATAAAATTCACAATGTTTTCAATACTGTCTCCACTCTCTGATGTCTACCTGCACTGCACGGTCTTTAAAGGGGGACTGTGTGATTTTTTTTTTTTTTTTTTTTNTTTTTTTTTTTTTTTTTTATTTTTTTTTTTTTATACACATCAAATTCAGTTTATTGGTGTTAGTGAGCACTATTTAACATGAAAACAACTGTATAAAGGTGTTTGTGCCTAAAAAGCTTTAAACAATTGTTTCCATGTGCTCTCCAAGACCAATAAACTGAACTTGATGTGGAAAATTGTGGCATTCCCCTTTAAATGTCTGATTTGCTAAAGATCCACACACCCCACTCATACAGTACCAGGTTGGTATGAGATGTCAGTTTTAGCTTCAGTACAGTTTCATAAAGATTGTTGCTTCATTTTTCTGCAGAGACTTTCTTAGGATTAAGAATTTTATAAAACAGTCTGAGAATTAATCATGGGATTTTATCAAAGCAAGACATTTTTTTGATTAGTTTTTACTCAGAGGGTTCAAAGATTTTTGTATGAGAATGTAGAGATGAATGGTTAAAAAAAAAATACAATTTGGGCTTTTCTGGGATGTTCTACTCTTGGGCTCAATGCTAAAATAACACATCCAGCAATAGTGCTGTTGACATGACTGTCATAGATCCTGATTATTTAATAATGTTGGCTCTTGCCACATATGTCAGGGTTAGACACACTTGTACAGTAAGCAGTTTATACAGGGTCAGTGTGAAATGTCAGGCCTGTGTGATGATCAGTTTATTCTATCAGCACTACAAACTTGTTCAGAATGAGATGTTTCAGTTTGGTGGAACATTGTGACACATTCTCGCAATTTAATCCACGTTTAAACCACAAAAACGTTCAGGGACAAATATGAAAAAAGCCTTCACATTTTCTGGAGCTACTGAAGCATGGGGAAATTATGAAAATAAGAAAAGGCATTTGTAATATTAATGCTGATTAATGAAATTGTTACAGCTGCAATTACAAGTTAGAATTATCAAAACATAAGTAAAACAACCCAGTCATAGTTTGTGTAATGAATTATTTACTAAATTGAAAGATTATTTACAGCGTTGCTTAGTTGGCACACTTTTTAACTGGCTTCTATGCCCATGGATATAAGTCATGGGTTCGAGCCACTATCCCATAAAGTTAATGTGTGTGTGTGTGTGTGTGTGTGTGTGTGTGTGTGTGTGTGTGTGACACCACGCTGGTGTGATGTGTGGGAAACTTACATCATAGCACCACCATCACCCCAGACACGCCAAGGTTATTACCGTTCAACCCCCCCCCAAAACTCCCACAGCAGTTGATAGCGTCTGACTCAAGCCAACCAATCAGCAGCCAGTTTCTGACTTATGATCCTCCTGGACCAATCAGAGAAGAGCAAACCTGTGATGACTTGCCATTTCACTTCATGTACTATTACTTGTGATGTGACTATATATAATGAATAATTCGTGTTAAGTAAGTTGTTGGGAGTGCCTGAAGGGGAAAAGTCGTAAATGATTTTCGTGCGTTCCAAGTTTAGGACAATGGATACTGCAACAGAAGTAATACATCAAACAGATGAAAACACTTTACTTACATAATTGGTTAGAAATATGGGTTTTAATCGTGTTGGGGCAACTTAAAAATAGCTCTTTTGTCACTCAGAAATATGAAGAAACACGCAGAATGTGCAACAGGAAAGCGTACAGCGTCACTTAAAGCACAAAAGCAGAGTACTAACATAATCATAAATGATGTCGAGTATTTAAGCATCATGAAAGCATAAACCAACATGTAGTTTGTATAACAGGATCACTAACTGGTTCAGGGTTACTCTAGGACCATTTGTTCTACTTTCGATGCCAGTATAAAGGAAATAACCACGTCAGCAAGAGAAAATTCACCATGCAAAATTCACGAGCAGTACTTGAAGGTAGCATGATTTCGGTAAGCTGAGAATTTTTACCTGGCATTGTGAGGTTTTTCCGCCATCTACCGGTCACAATGGAAACTACCTCTGTATAATAGTGTATTCAAACAAATACGCGCTTTCCATACTGTATTTGCTCTTTTCAATACTAGCTCCAGATTATAATTAATATATACAATGAATGCATAAATTTGAATAAATTAAAGTCAGGATTTTTTTTTTTAAAGTGAATTTTTATTTGAAAAAGATACAGAAAATAAGTAAAGTAAGCAACATGGATTGTATAAATACCTGTGCAACCAAAATGAGGCACTTGGCTGCCTTCTGCTGCCACATGAAAAACCAAACTATCCAGCTTATATCCAGCTACAAACACCAGCAAACCATATTTATCACTTGTCAATTCATTTTTACAAAGTTGTGTTTAAGTATTCTGAAACAATAATTAGTAAGACAAATTAATGAATCTGGATGTAGCTAAAACCATGACAATAACAGGAGTGGCTGATTAAACACAGATATGAGGATATAAAACAATTTGAAAAATTAACATGACTTTTAGTCATGATTTGCCTTGTGAGCTCAGCAGTTAGTAATGAAGTAAACATAGGAAACATGCACACTAAAGCAGGTCTGAGAGTAAAGGGAAAAGGCTGTCATTCACACCAGCCAAAAGAACTATTACTATGTTGATAGGGTTAATTCAAAATTAAGAACAAAGTAATTTGACAGTGATACATTCTTCTGAAATGCTTTGGCCCAGAAACCCTAATGGCACACATAACCAAAATCCATCTGTTAGGTGAAGATACCATATCAGTACTTTTAGTACACACAGGCTGTTTCCAATTGTTCTTGCATGTCAGGAAAAAGCAAACATGATGGAGTGTTATTGTACACTGACACATTAAGTGCACCTCAAAATTTATTCTCAGAATTTCCAAACCTACCTTGGATGTAGCAGTTGTTAGTCTCAGATTGCTTGTCTCAGAATGCTTGTTTCTTATTTACTCCTTCAGTCAAAACCTGCCAAAGGGAATCAACCACTGCCAAAATGAGAGAAAAAGCATATGCACTGGTATATAGTGTAATGTGGAAGTAAATCCACCTACAGCCATAGCCATGAATCAAAACTTCCACCATTACTACTTTACATCAACTCTTGAGTTCATACAGATTCACTACTTTCAGAAACATTCACCTTATTGTAAATTACCACAGCAACATTAACAATTTCATCCAAGTCAGCCTTAAGGAGGAGGACTATGTATGGAGTCAAGACCACAATCTGCAATATTATTGGTAATTATTCTCATTATCAAAGCACATGTCATTAAGTCAAAAAGAAATAAATACATATATAACAATATAATCCATAACACTGAAGTGTGGTGTGTATCTTCTCTGCGATCACACGCCCAGCTTGTTGGCGATGGTTATGACCACTTTGAGGATGGGCATGAAGGCGGAGATCTCGCTAAAATTGCTGCTGGTGACCACCTGGGTGTGGACCTCTAGGCCCCGCTGGTAGTTCTGGCTGGCCACACAGCGGCTGATCTCATGGAGCCCATTAAGGATGTTATGAGAAAGCTACCAAGTGAATGGAAAGATGAGGTTAGATGTTACCACGTGGCATCTGCTTATGGAAGGTCCTCGTCTTATCTAATCTTTGTTTAACAGAAGTGCATTTTATTTTATTACAGAATAACCTTTGGATTTTTTTTTTTTTTTTTTTNTTTTTTTTTTTTTTTTTGTGCAATTGTTTAGTCTAAAAGTCAATAATTATGACAAATGTTCATTTATTTTCTCTTGACAAGAACCAAGTAATCCAAAAGTAATCACTTTAACAGATATGGAAGAGAAATTAAATTTAGCAAATAGTCACTTTTGAGAAGTTGAAACCAGAAAATGGTGCAAATTTTCTTACCGACTGATCTCTCAGCTTGTCATACAGGTATCCCAACCGTTTTGATGCATCGTCAAGTTTCCTTTTTGTTTGCTGAAAATTCAGTGTTTTTGGTCATTTCATTTCAAATAAAGCATTAACGTTTTTCTCTTCAATACACACAAACATTTTTAAGAGCCAAGCTGGATGCTACCACAGAATTACAGACTTACTGGGTCTCCAGCTGCGAGCTGGCAGCGCTGCACCAGGCTGTCGAAGGTGGATTTGAGGATCATGTGTTCAGCAGGGATTTCTTTTTGCTCCACCCTCTCTGCTGGCAGCTGCTGAAGGAGCTAAAGAAAATAAGTACAACAGTGCATGATTTTAGGGATGTTTCCTGTGTGTGTTGTGTGTTGTACTATTACAGTTTCATAAACACTCTCGTTACACATACAAACCTGCACACTGGGCTCCTGGGGGGCCCCAGGTGGGACTTGGGCATGGTCATGGGGCTGAGAAGCCTCCACAGGGAATCCCATCACAGGTGCAGTGATGGGGGCTGGTGGAGTGTAATTATCAGGGACCTGCATACACACAATATGATGCAATTACTCAGTGAGAGGAAGGTTACAAAACACTGAGACACTGAGTCGCTTTCAGCATATTTTCTGTTTTTATTAGTACCAGACGCAGGAATACCTTCTTCTTCCTGGGTCCACCTCGCACTGCCGGTGGGTCATTCCAGCCTTCCTGAGAACCTGAATCAGAACACAGAGAGAATTAGAAAGAAGGAACACGCATTGCTCTTCTAGCAAACTCAAGCAGCCAAAGATCAGTCAATATGACTGGATCTCTTTCAGCCAAGGTTAGCTTACATTGTAAAAATGCTTAAAAAGTGATACACACAAACAAAAAAGCACATGTGGCAAAGTTCAGAGAGCATCCCAATCCCATTTTCAACAGCAAATGTAGGCTACCAATACACCAACACCACTGTTGAATAACATCTTATACAGGAAATAAAACTTTTGTGAGCTCAAACATATGCAGATTGTTTAAAGTTAAGTGATCTGTGGTCTTTATATATGAAACTGTATGTTACATTAAATAGAAGCAGGAATTAGATCATCCGAAACCAAACAAAGCCTGAATTTCGAGTGAAGTTAACACACAAATACTACATTTCCCTTAAGCATATGGCCACACAAGCAAACACCAGCACCTTATTTTCAATGTACACTTATTCCATATTCAACCCTAACCCTGTCACCTTGTTGGTCACACTGGGAACTCAGCCAAGGAAAGAATCCTGCAAGTCAAATAAGGGGGAGAGCTGAACAGGACTGAAAAAACAGATTCTAGCTAATATCTGCAGTTTAGATATTCTGTATCTTTGATCAGCAGCAACAGGAACACGTGATTGTGAACTTTGGAGGAATAAAAGTGATGAATCTGTCATCTACCTGTAGGAGGAGGATGGACGGCAGGAGCAGGGAAAGGCTTTACAGCAGGTGCTCCAGGACCTCCCTGCGGATACCCTGATCCAAGAGGGACATAGGGGCCAGCTGCCATGGGGGGTGCAGGGCCCTGATTGTGAAGGCCCCCTGGGTACATGGGAACTGGGGCTCCAGGCTGGGAGCTGGATGGCATGGGGCCTGAGGGTAAAGAGGGAGAGGGCATGAAGACTGTTGGTGGCACACCAGGGCTGGGCATGGGGGGCAGGCCTCCGGGGGGAGCTGAGGAAGGCTGAAGAGCAGGTCCTGATAAGCTAGCAGCTGGCATAGCAGGACCTGGAGGAGGGAAAGCTGGTGGTCCTCCAACAGGCATGGGCGGAGGCTGGATTGGCTGATGAGGATGGAAGCCTGGGAAAGGAGCCGAATAATTAATATTAGGCTACATCATAACAAATCAACCTGAAATTACAAAACCAAAAATTTTTATTTTGCATCTGGATCAAAATGCACACAGTAACACACAGTAATCGGCGGTTGGCAGCCATCATGTTTGTAAAACATCTAAATCCTGTCTAGGGATATTAGAGCTTTGTGAAAGGAGAAATTGTGCAAACATTTACAGCGAGTCAGACTCATGACCACTGAGTTATGGCTATTTCAGCTGAGCAGTTATCCCACCAAATCACTCAGAGCTGACATGTGCACGTGTCATATAAGTTTGGTTAGTTCATGATTATGTTCCGCAACAACTTTTGCTGATCAAATTTATAGGAGTGTTGGAAAAACTGAATTTCAGTGTTGCTGCCACTGTTAGGGCACTACAGGATAGAATCAAATCATAACCTCCATGTGAGAGATAATAATAACAGTTAATGAAAACTGAACACAAATGATAACTGTCAAACCTGGAGGAGCAGGGTGTTGAGGGTAGGGAGGTCGGGTGGCAGGGCGGGGCGCACTGGGTGGCAGCATTTGAGAAGAAGGTGGCAGGCCAGGCCTGGTGTTGGTTGGAGGAGGGTGTGGGGTAAAAAAAGATGGAATAGGAGGCTGAGCATCTGCAGCTATCTGAGGAGGAGGTACAGGCTGATATTGACCCTTAGGTACAAAAAAAAAAAAAAAAAAANAAAAAAAAAAAAAAAAAAAAACATTATAAAAATGACAGATTATCCAAATGAAATAAATCGCTGCAGAATATATTCCCAATTTAGTGTTTGGTTTGCTCTGAAATGAATACCATAATTTGTGCTTTCTGTGCAGGTGTCTGAGCAGCAGGAGTGGGCTTGGCTGTGGACGCGTTGACATTGTTGTGGGAGTTTGGAGGCTGCTGACCGCCGGCAGCCCCTCCCTGAGCATGGAGCAGCCTGTCTCTCAGCATGACGATCCCAGGCTGAGGAGACAAAACAGCGCAAACATGCAAACATCTTCGTTACAGTCAAAGGACGGCAAAGTCGTCAATGTGGAGCTTTTGGAATGAGACTGCTGCTGTGTCTCTTACTTGGTCTGAGTTGTCTGGCAGGTAGGTCATGGCGGTGGTCAGGCTTCCCTCTGCAGCCAGAATGCCAGCGTAGCAGGTGAGCTTCTCAGCCAGGATCGGGCTCTGGACCGCCACCTCGCTGTTGCGGAGGCGTTCAATTGACTTACGCAGCATCATCACTTTCTCAACCAGATCCTGTGACAGCACACACACACACACACAAATGTTTTTCTTTTGATTGATTTCCTTGGATGTCTGACTTTCACTGTTCTGACTGATGTATGACCAGAGTTTGTCACTAGAACATTTCACATTCTAAGGATTTCCTCACGTATGAGCAAACTTTGTGACATTACAAATCAGTGGAAGCCAATCGTGGTTCTGAGTGTGCAGACATGAAATATGGTTCGAATCAGCTTGATGTCTTCTTTTAAATGACCAGTGCAGTGCCCGTTGAAAACGTGCCTGTTCGGACCAGGCTGAACTTTATGGTGTGTGCTGCAGCCTGCATTAGTGCCCATGGAGTGGAGCATGTGCTGGCACACCCAGAGCGTATCATGCCATGTGGACTACTTTTTATCAACACAGGTCAATTCAAGAACCGCTCATCCAAACAACTTCACACGCGACACTGCATGTCCTTGGGTCCTGAAAAATAACCTGCCGAATATCAGCATTATACAGTGCTGAGTTCTAGAGATGTTGGTGCCACAGATGGATGGACAGAGATTTCTGGCTTTATAGTTACATGGTGTGCGCCGCAGCCTTCCATAATTTTGTTTTGCACGTCCTCGTGAGCTAGCTTTGTTTGCTGTATGGGGTCGGGTTAAGACCATGGCACTGCCGCACCCAGAGCGTGCTTGGAGCGTACCCTGCCGCACAGACTACTTTTTACCGGCACAGCTCAATTCGAGAACCGCTGATCCAAACAACTTCACACACAACACTGCACATCCTTGCGTCCTGAGCAATAAACCTGCCGAATGTCAACTTCATACAGCACCGGGTTCTTGAGTTATTGGTGCCACAGACAGACAGACAGACAGACAAACTGTCTTTATAGATAGGTAAGTGTGGTTTGTGGTTTGCATTCTCTAGTATTCCAAACAGCATGTAACATGAGCTGCTGTGATGGGGCCATATTTGCCTATTATATAAGTGTGTGTGAAAAAATAAATTCCACATATAAGGTTCCTTTGTTTTTGTGCTCACGTGCACGTGCTTAGTCCAGCAGGTACTCACGATCATAACTGATCTTTCTGGACACGTTGCACACTTGTTGAATTTTAATGTGCAGAATCAAATTCACGCGTGCAGGTTAGCTCTTTTTTTTTTTTAATTCACAGCTCTATTTATGATGAATTTGTCTGTGAGTCAGAACGGGTTATGACACAAATTAGACCAAACTGTATTAAAAATATACCTCTAGACCAAGAGCGGAGGAGCAGTCTCTGTACACGGCCCAGCACTCCACCAGCTTCTCAATGTTCCCGGAGCAGATGTAACACAGACAGGCCTGCAGGCAGCACTTCTCTGTCCCCTCACTCTCCAAACGGTCTCCCAGGGTGTCTGCAGAGTAAACGGAAAAGAAGAAGACAAATGGAGGGTTAAAAAGATAACAGGGAAGACGAGAGAACTGTTTGTCAGCAAGAAAAACAAGTACTGCTGACACGGTACAATATGCCTACAATATGCCTGGAAGCGAGACAAATGGCAGCATGATGGATGCTGCGCTTCTGTGCTACTCACCACACAGATGAGCAAACTCCTCAGGGTGAGCGTAGGTCAGCAGAGCAGCCAGAGCCTCCTTCCAGTTGTCCAGCTCACAGCTCTGCACTATGTCTCTCCAGTTCTGTGTCACCACTGATGATATAAGCTATTATGGGCGAAACAATTAACTGACTTAATATTCCTGTCCCAACTCAACCACCAAGTTAAACGTAACAACAGATTTAAGTTGCTAAAAACAAGATATCGATTCTCTCACCATTGAAATGTTGTTCTTCTGCTTGCTTAAGTACTTTTGCTGAGTTTTCTTAAGCAGCTCCTCTCCGCCGCTGATAGACAGCAGGATGGCTTCAGCATAGCGACCATCATTCAGACACAAATCCACCGCTCCCTCAAAGTTACCCACCAGCAGTGCTTGGCTTATCAATCCGTCAGTATCTTTCAAAGAAGAACAGGGCCAGGAGTCATCAACTAAACAACACATGACGAAGACAAAAAGTTGCGTGTAAGGTCACTAAACATGACTGATTATCACATAACTTACCACATGATACAGGAATCTGGAAGCTCGGATTTTCCTTTGGAGTCTGATTGAAGAAGTCTGTCGGCGAAACAGAACCAGAGGTTCTAATGTCATCTACAGCAGGCGCTTCATCAGACCTCTGCAAACGCAAACAGGAACATTTCAAAAGAAACAAGTGCTTCAAACCTTACATCAAACAACAAGCATAGATTGGAGAATAAAATGCTGCTGCTGTATGCTCGCCTCAGTGGAGAGTAGCTGCATCTTTTCTGCCAAATCTTTGGCATCTACTCCCAGTCCATTGGGCTGAAAATTCTTCCCCAGGCATTTTGAAATCTGAAATAAAATAAAGCTGTTATAACTAAGACATAAATGTCATTAATGCCTGATTAGAAATATTAGATATTAATAAGAAATACCTTTTTCTGTAAATCATCGTTGCTGAACCCCAAAAGCCTGAGAAATTTGATCCGGGCTTCATCCTCAAAGTTGACCTGGAAATAACAGGTGGGAAAACAATATCTTCACACTGACTGACAGACTGATGAGCCATCTGAATGTTTCAGTATGTAGAGCATGCAGGGCCCACCAGCAGGAACTTCCATATGTCCTGCTCAGCGTCTGACTGGGCATTCTGAATCTTGGTCTGGCAGTAGTTGTTGAAGGAGCCTGACTGCAGCGCCACCTGCAGTTCTCTGGATCTCTGGAGGAATTCTGTCTCTGTGGTCACCTGACTCAGAATCACCTGTCTGGAGGCGGGCTGCGGGCTCTGCACTGGAGGCAACTTGGGATTCTCAAAAGTTATCAACTTCCCACCAAACTGAGACACACACACACACATACACAAAAAGCAGCAGGTCAGACATACATACATACAGAAATGCAATATCCATTAAAACGACTATGAAACATTTCTGCGTTGCACTTACAGCAAAGGAAGCTCCCACTGGTCTGCGTACCCACTTGGGTGGTTTTTTCAAAGGGGGGATAATGGTGGCCTGTGTTGTGGACTGAGGAACCTGCAGAGGAGGAAGCACCTGCCCTGTGCCAAAGGGATCCATTGTGTCAAACGAAGAGGATATCTGTTAAATGAATTACAAAATGTGAAAACAAGCACAAGTCTTACAGCAATTTCCTCTGATAAACCAGAAATTCAGTCATTTAACTACCAATTAATTATCTTTGCTTGTGATTTAAGGTTCATAAGGCAACATTAATCTTTTCACAACAACATCTTGTGGAGAACCAATGTAGTCTTCTGCAGGATTAAGAAGGAGATGCACCACATAAGATAAAGCAGCCACTACCTTATCAGCGGTGCTTTGATTCTGAGCCTCTAAGCTTCCTCCCATCACAGAGTAGACACTGATCCTCCCGTCAAACGAGGCGGCGGAAAGCAGAGCAGGATTTCTAGGGCACCACTGCACATCAAAGCACCACTGGTTGGTGGTTGGCAGCTCATAAATGACCTACAAGGAGAGGAATCACACCAACCTGTGTCATCATAACACAGTATTACAAGGTAATTGAGGGTGAGAGAGAAGTTGAACCTAATATCAAATACCTCTCCAGTGTCTGGATTCCAGCAGAGGATCCGGTTGTCTTTAGCGCTACTCAGTAGGAGTTCAGAGTCAGCCTGGCTCCATGATATGGACAGAATCCCTCTATAAGGAAATATCATTAACCACAGAAGGTAGGAAGAAATGGAAATGAGCATAATATGCAAACCGCTAAATCCTTACCTTGTGTGGTTTTCAAGGACTTTAAGGGGCGATGTGGCAAAGCGGAGGTCCCACATCTGAATGACAGGCAGGCGGTCATCTTCAGAGGCCAACACCAGCTGAGTGGCCACATCAGGGTGCCAGAGCATTCCCGAACAGTGCATCTGAACACATCACAGAGAAGACTTAGAGCGATGAAAGGAATTCACTGATGGGGACCAAATTAAGTGATTGTGATTGGTTTTGATTGGCTCATGGTCAGAATGTGCGGTGTCCAGGACAGCGTGGCAGTATTCAACAGGAAGTTAACTCTGATTCTTGTTTTCAAAGCACTGACCCTGTTACTATGGTCACTGATCTTGATGATGGGCTCATTCTTTCTCAGGTCCCAGACAACAGCTTTCCCAGTGGGGCTGGCCGAGGCCAAGATGTGCTGAACCTGCCTGTTCCAGGACACAACACTGATGTCTTCAGCAGGCTGAAAGAGGAGACAGGCAAACAATGCTGAATCTGAAACAAAACTCTGGGATTCTTGGTAGTCAACGTTTAAAGTACCTCAAAGAGAAAGCTGCTGCGACACTTTAATACTGTACCCACCTGTGTCTTTGCACCTGGAGTCATTGGACTACTAAAGTTGTTCAGATCCCAAATATATATCTCTGAATCATTTGCTCCTGATGCAAGAAGATTATTCTGGAAGAAAAATCAGTTGAGAAAGAGTAATCACATGGGGTACATGTGCAAGAAATCAACTGAATGTCTTTCTGTATTCTTACACAAAAAAATTTGACCAGACTTTACCTGAAATGGATTGAAATCAAGTGCTCGGACAGGTCCTGTGTGCTTGTCAGACTGTCCCACTTCAGCTTCTGCTCCAGAGCCGATTATGGCCTCTGAGCTGTATACTGTTAATGTGCCATTTTCACTCCCACCAACCAGTCTGCCTCCTGTACCATCTTCTCCCATTCCAAAGTTCACCCATACGATGCTGTGCAACCTATGGAATATAAATGATATAGTGAGTTGTGATATAATAATCTTTTAAAGATTTCTATAAAGTTATAAAGTTTGACAATATGCACATATTGAAGCATGAGGGATGCTGTCTTGAATTTGCCTAGTAACAGCCTCTAAAAAATATTTAGTATTATCAGGATAAGAATTTAACACCGGCAATTTGCTGAATAATTACTTTTATAAATGTTTAAAAATCAATTTAATCTCTGGGGTTTGTGGCAAAAACCACCATTCTGAAGAAGAAAAAAAAAGGAAAAAATATTTAAATACTTTGCAATCTTAATACTGGCTGACATAGGCATTAGAAGCATTTTAAAGACTTAAATTGTCTCGTCTTAATAAAACTGATCTTGCTATTGCATCATCTTCAGTACTTTACCTGTTTGAGGTGGTCAGTGACCCCTTTAGCTGCATGTCCAGAGAAGGATCAGAAAAATCCATCTCAAATATCTCTATGGCTGCTGTGGTGTTGAAAGAGGCATCGAGCTGTTGTGCTGATGTGCCTATTTAATAATCAAAACAATCAGAATATGTAAAAACATCAAACTGGAATATGCACCTGAAAGCCTATGTAGAAAGGTTGACTGATATGTTCTGAGCTTGACGCATTACAAAGTAAGCAAGGTGCTTTTGCACATATACTGCACCAAGTTGAACTGAGTAATTATAACTTACAACGTCCTCAAGGCTCTATGAGTTGCACAAAATGGGATAAACTAGGCAAACGTGCAGTGATTATGTATTGTCTGGCTGCTATTTATGATTGTGGTTTTGAAGGAGTTCAGCACTCACCCTAAAGTTCTATTTTGACCCCCTCAAACATTCAGTTTTTCCCAAACATTAAAATGGCTTTAGCTGAAACCCACTTTGGAAGGAGTGTGTCAAGTTAGAAGGAGATTATGTTAATAATAAGCTACAATGCTGAATTTGTTGTATGCTAGGCTCAGAAGTTATTAATCAAACCTGTGCTCTGTCAGTAATAATCATGCATCATTTTTAGGCAAGGCATATACAGTTAGTTACCTAAGGCTAGGTACATAGGATGGTGTGTGGCTGGACTCCACGCCTGGTGGGCAGTCCTCTGGATCTCCTTCAGCCTCATCTTCCTCCACTGGTGTCCACTTTCCAAGTTCTTGACGCACAGAGAAATCTCTAAATCATATATGCATTCTTTTACATAATCAATGATGTGGATTAAATTACATTGTTATTAAATACATTTGAATTGCGTAATATGGGCATACACAGTTATGTTTGCTCGCAAATCAATCCCTCCTTTCAACATTAACGTGAAACAGGGTGTTACCCATACTGACAATTTGCCTCCGACTATTTACTGGGAATGCTTCTTATCGAACGTTATCCAGACAAAATGGTTAGAAAATAATTATTCCTGCACAATCCATTAATAACTAATATCACTAAACGTAACTATATGACTGACCCAAAAATAATTTACAATAATTAAATCGCCTTCCTCATACACCTTTAACGTAAGCTTTATCAACATAATCAAACAATTGTATATACCTATTCTGAATTATTTATAAATGATTGAAGGGAGCAGTTATTGTCATGACTGCTAACATATCTATATTATTAACGCTGTCTGTTTAATTCCAACCCCATAATCACAGCCGATATAGCTACCTAGCTAACTGCCTTGCTAGCCTAGTCAAATACAAAGTACACTATTTATCAGACACATTTAGCTCAACCAAACCACTTTACACGTTTTTGATTATATCGTACCTGTTTATCACAATCAAAATCTTCTTCCCCTCAAGAAACCTGAGTGCTACTTTACAGCCAAGCTAACAGCTTAGCCGAGGGCGGATTCCGACCAAAGTGCTTTGCTGTGTTGTCACCACACTACGGGAGCCGACAGGGACATTTCTCCTGAGACCTACCATGACCCTGCTGTCAAAATGTGTCTTTCCTCATCCCGGCAGACAAGAGATGATTTTTTTGCACCACTGAACTCTTTGTTGCGCATTTATTTATCTAATAATGACTTTATAAACTGCAGCCCTGATGTAATGTCCCTCTCTGCTCTTGCTCAGTCTGATCATGTCCTGCATTGACATTATCAGATCTGAGAAAGAATTGCCCTACTTTTTTCCTCATATATTGCACAAATTCACACACATCACAATCATCAAATGTCGCTTTTGACCACAATTTAATGATGTCTTTCCAACAGATCAACATGCATGTCAGTTTACTGTTCTTATTGAAACAGTAGCTAGTTGAGCAGTCTTTGTGACTCAAACTCCTGCCATCCGTGTCCCAACAAATAAATCCTCTTTCAAAGTCACTTAGATATTTTCCTCTTATCATGATCCAAAACCAATGGGCTTGCTCAGCTAAGTATAACGTATCAGCAGTTGCAACACTTTAAGTTGACCTACTTGCCACAAGGAAAATAAAAATACAAGAAAGGAATAAGTTTGACATAAGTCTTTATTTTTCAACAGAAATATATATACACAAGCAGAATCAGAGTAAAGTCATTAAATTTCATAATTTTTGACTTCTTCAGGTTCTTTCTCAGGATCTCCTCCTTTCTCCAAGTACAGGTTGTTATAGGGATACTGTTTTGGTCCCTGGAATACATGAGCGCTCTAATTAAAATGTGCACTTTCAAAAGCATATTTTCTCATAAGGTGGCACAGTGCTAAACTAAACATTAGTAAACAAATACAGTACTTAACTGATACTCGTCACAGTTAAAGTACATGATGAAAAGCATTCATGCACAGTAAGTGAATGGTAGTGTTTCAAAAATTAAAGAGAGGGATCAGCTACAATTTTAAATTCATCCAATTCATCCTGGCTTTGGTCTGT
Organism: Lucifuga dentata; assembly: GCA_014773175.1. Lineage (NCBI taxonomy): Eukaryota > Metazoa > Chordata > Actinopteri > Ophidiiformes > Bythitidae > Lucifuga > Lucifuga dentata. Next base: position 50,466 of record VXCM01001757.1, read on the forward strand.
ACTTACAACAGGTTGGTAAGCTGGAAATTTCTCCCCAAGGTAGAACATAAACAGCATGAATCCGATGAAACCAAATAGTTGTTTGCACATTGTATTCCAGGAAACCGGGCTGGGCGATGTATCCACACGGTTCCTGATGTACATGTCAAAATGCCAGTGCATCTAAAAACAAACAGAAAAGAAATGCTGATGAACTGCCAGGGCAATTTCATACTAACTATTTTCCTAGACCACGCAAGTCAACACGTATTTCCACAGCCACTATTCTCTATGAAGAAAGCAGTGCTTCTGTTTCCTCCATACATCTGAACAGAGACAATAGACAATTAAAAATTCAGTTATCAAAAACCAGCAAAAACAATCATAAAAACAGCTTTATCAGCTGTTTGACCTGTCACTGGCAGCCCAATACCAATGTTAAATCCTCAGTCTAGCCAGTAGAAGCACTGTAGCTTAACAGATGATAAGTACTACATACATCAGAACTACTGTAAATGTTATGAAATTAGCTACATAAATCATGTCAATGTATAGTGCCAGTAAGGCTATAATGGTGCTTCCAGATAGTCCGGACACAACTGTGCATGTTCCATCTTCATCAGAGATGAGACATGTAGATGTGTTCCTCCTTATTGGCATTGTATGACACTGCAAACTGGACATAAATCAATGTCTAAATAATCAGTGAATAACATATAATTTTGAAAAATCAAATCAAACCAACCACAAATAATTTTCATAGCAGATTTGAATGTCATCATCTTACCGGCTCTCCCCAGTTCCTCCTCAGGTCAGGATGGTCCCACTGATACCAGGGGTCCCTCTCATGTTGAGATCTAGCTGGTAGCTTTGGGTAATCACCATACCTACAAAAACACAAGAAGACATTACTTATATTAACCCAAAAAAGGTTAGCCAATTAACTCATCAATCAACAAAAACATTCAGTGACAGTTTAAATTATTAAACAATCACTTAAACAATTTATTAACTACAAATGCCAAAATTCTCATTTGCAGTTTGTCAAATACAGTGGGTTTTTTAAAATGCTCGTTGGACTATTTATAATGAATATTCGTTATTATTTGACATTGACAAAGACTCCAATCAGTTATTACTTTCATTATTATCTTATAGATCATTTTCTATTAATCACGTAGAATATTTAATGTCCACAAACTGCATCAAATAGACTTTGCTGCTTCCCATAGTCCAAGATGATGATTTCAAACTGCTTAACTGGTCTGGCCAACAGCTGAACAGCGAATGAGTGATTAATAATCAATGCATTAATTAATGACATAATAAATGCTGATGATGATTTACACTGCGGTGATGCCTGATTGCATACTTGTGCATCTAGTAAATACAGCAGTGAATAAAGATCCTCATGTACCTTAGCACTTAAGGGAGAACAAGAACAGCTGAAAATACTGCAAATGTCGGATTTGTTTGAATCAAAGCTCACCCCTCGCCGTTGTCAGGATATGGTTCATAGTCCTCCACTCTCATGTTGTACTTCTTTGCTGCGGCAGCTCTCTCCTCAGGAGTCTTCGGGTATGGACCAGGAAGGATATCCTTCGACACACCGGAAGCTGAAACAACGAAAAATGCATATTTCAGTACAACAAAACATATACCCTGCCACTTAAAGAAATACAGCAAGTAATTAAAAAGCCTTAAAGACTGTTCCTTTGCCTGACAATATCCTGCAGTGGCATAGCCGTTAGCATGTTAGCATGTTAGCATGTCAAGGTTACGTCCATTCAAGGCCAGAAAGCTTAAAACATGAGACTTATCTAACGTTAAATTAACCCCACAGCATATCCAAAGAAGGAAACGCTACTGACCCGATCTACAGTTCGACAGGAACGCTGAAATGCTAGAACCTTTCCTCTTGGAAAGAATTCGGGCCCACTGCCGGAAACCTACACCAGCCATGTTTACTGGCTGGCTGAATGACGAAGAAGTGCGCATGTGCTGTAGAACGACATGATCATCGTCACTGCCCTCTGGTGTTCACTGTCCGCAACTACAACCTTCACACACAGCTCTGATAAAAATAGTGATTAAAAATATATGTATATATATTTCAGTATTTGTGTTTATATTACCTTTACATCTGTGTTAAAAATTCAGTATCATACTACTACTACTACCACAACTCTTCCTCCTTCTCCTCCCCCTGATAATAATAATAATAATAATAATAATAATAATAATAATAATAATAATAATAATAATCACACAGGCAACAATAACTTCTTAAGAATTTGTTTATTTCATTATATTTTTCTTCACATTTATTTTAGGATAGCAGACACCATCACATTAGTAACAACATATCACCATCACAAAACAACAGCAGTGGCTGAAGGGAACTTGTCCTCAGAGTGAATGCACTGAAGCTCTGAGTCCTGTCCCCCTCCTGTCAGATCCAGCTCAGGTGCACATGTGCATTTACTGGGGGATCGTCACTTTGCCACTGGTGATAATTTTAAGAAAGTCCATTAGATAAGTTCTGCAATGTCCCTCTCTACTTTATTAATGGGACAGTGAAGGTCATACCTGCAGAAAAGAGAGAACATTAGACCTAATATCATAATCTTACACCCAATGAAGGACTTGTCCTAAGACTTACCGTCTGAAGGGCACACCATCTGCAGTCACAAGAAACTTCTCAAAGTTCCACCGAATGTCATTGACTTTAATTGGGGACCAGTAGAATTTCTTTATATCTCCGATAACAGGGTTCACAAATGGCAACGATTCCTGTCATACATGAGAAATGAATGTATGTTGGTAACTTGCTGCATTGACAGTGTTTATGTGGAAATCATGTTTCATCAGATATAATCAAATCCAAAGCCCATATGACACAGACTTTACCTTTAGATATGAGAAATGAGGCTCTTCATTTAATCCATTCACCTCAACCTTGCCAAAGACAGGAAACTTTGGGACAAATCCCCCACCAGGTCTCACATACTTCAGAACATTTAGGGTTTCGTGATTCACTTCTGAAAAAGGGAAAATAGTCATAATAAGTGTTCATAATAATCTGACTCATGAAAACCAAAATGTATGTGTTCAGAGCATTCAAAACTTCACACCACACGTCCAACACATATGAATGGAGCATGTAGGCAATGCTGTTGGTGGCTACAGAACATGTGCTGTAAGACTGAGAACTAACATAACTTTATTAATAATAATATTCTTAGAATTACTTATTTCTGTTACATTTTAAAAGATTATTAGTGTCATTAGTGTCACTCACCGGGTGACTGAAGACCAAATTGGTTGCAGGAGAATCCCAGGACAGTGAAGTTGAGGTCGCCAAACATTTCCATCAGTGCATTCAGTCGATGGTACTGAGGAAGCAAATAAGACACAAACTCAGTTAAACATTAAAAAGAACTTAGCAGGTTATGTGTCATGTGATCTGGCCATTACCAATCAGTGTTCCTGCAGAAGATTACCCCTCTATGGTTGACCCTCAGAAAGTTGCGACATTGACGATCAGAAGCACGTTACCCCTGTAATTACTAAGTGAAAATGGCTGTCCATCTAGGGTGTCAGCACAGAAATCATAGATTGATTTATTCTCCATGCTGTTACTTTAGCTTGTAGTCAGTCAAGAGTGAGCATTCACCCAGCTGTCCTGTTGGCTCATCTCATTCAGAGACACATAACTCATAGGTCAGCAATTCTTCAACATGACTGACTTCATTGTTGTGCTGCCCAGAGGTGAAATGGCAGGATGGTCTTTTGTTCAGCATATGAAATCCAAGGAGTGTAATTGTTACAACAGTGACTGACTACTAACTAAAAAAAATCTGAATGGAATTAAATTCTGTCCCCACTGGAGACAAGTGGGTTACACATGAAACACATGAGTGAGAAATGACAAATGGAGTGTGAAGCAATGAAATCAAGGTGTCACAAATAAAAACGGTGAATACATTCAAACAGAAATGATGCAAAGGTCAAATAAGGTCAAACCAAAAATGGTAAAAGAACAGAAACAGCCAAACAAGCAAAGGTCTAAAGAAAATCAAACAAAACAAAAAGACACAGCAGTCAAACAGAAATGCTTGAAAGAACAAAATGGTCCATTTTTTTTTTTTAATGAATGTTATCATAGCCTACAAAGCTGAAGTGACAGGAGCAGCAGCGNGTCCATTTTTTTTTTTTAATGAATGTTATCATAGCCTACAAAGCTGAAGTGACAGGAGCAGCAGCGTGGCATTCTTATACACAAATGAAAATGGCGAAATGTGTTAACTGTCGAGCGTTTTACTATCCATAGAAATTAGACCACAACACCACAACAGCGATTTACACGTGATAAACGTTGAAAAACGTTGAACATAAAATACACTTTACCAGATAAACATATTGGTAGAGACAATTCAGTTGCTCTTTGATTGTGATAGGGACATGATCATCCATCTAAATCTACGTCTATAGACGCCACTGATAAGGCATTTTTTCTGGCTCAGGTGAGCTGTGGGCGCACAGGTGTGCAGGCTGGATTCATGTACCTGAGAGACACCCCCCCCCCCNCCCCCGCCGCACAAACAGCAACGCGCACACACTCTTGTGCTTCCATAATACACACACACCTCTGTGAAAAATGTGTGTATGCAATGATTATCTTGCAATGATTAACCTGGCAACACCGAAATGCTGCATTCAGTTGTCCCTCGTTAAACTTTCATGATTATATTAAAAGCACCAAATGATAATCANAAATGCTGCATTCAGTTGTCCCTCGTTAAACTTTCATGATTATATTAAAAGCACCAAATGATAATCAAAGAAAATCCTGTAATGTGGATTTTGATTGCAAGAAAAATCCACAACCTATACCAAATGTGGACACAGAATCTAAATGCCATACATCGTGCCATTTAGCTCCGGCGTTGTTGAATGATTTACAAACTTTTCGACAGCACCTGAAGGCAGCAGTGGTTTACTCATCAGCCGTTTGCTAAGATGCTAAAGGACTGCACACTATTTTCCTAAATATGATAAAAACAACACTTTGTTAACGACTTTGAATAATCAACTGACTCAAAATGGACGAAGAAAGGAGGATGCAAAAGTATGTTGTTTTTAAATAGTGACGTTTGTATTTAAAAGCAGCTTTCTCGATGAGTTAGCTAGTAGTCTACTAGCTAACTGTAGCTAGTAAACAGTTATTATATTCATATGTATTTATGACAGCTAAAATCAGTTTATATGTTGTGAATACACAGAAACACAGAATAATTCAGTACTACTACAAAGGTGGCAGTATTTCCGGGTACCAACCTTTATGTAATATTAGTGTCTAATAATAACGATAATAATAATAATAATAATAATAATAATAATAATAATAATAATAACAGTAGTAGTAGTAGTAGTAACAATAAATGGCTTGGCAGCAAGATTGTAATTCCTATGTTTAATATTGTGATTTTAGTTTGTTTTTTCACGTGAATCTAACAATATTGTAATAACACCCTGATTCCATATATATAAATGTAGATTTTGAAATCTAAAAATTCCCTTAGATTGTGTGAACAAAGGGCTGTATATGATGATGAATAACCAGGTTTTAGTTGTTACTGTATTTAGCTTTTGTTTGCTTTATTTATATTATGTTACCTTTTATACTTATTCATTGTGTCTGCTGGATAGATTCTATTATGTTTAATGCAGAGTCAACCCCTGTTTGTTTGTTTGTTTGTTTATAAATACAGAAAAGCATTTACACAATGATAATTCTCCTGCAGCTTACTTTACATAGCCCACATTCATAAACTTTGTCTCTAAAACAAGATATGCATTTTTTTTTTTTTTTTTTTTTTTGACAGATGTCATTTTTTGGACTTGCCTTGGGAGGATGTATTAGTTCCACACATTTTATGTCATTTGCCTTTGAAACACTTGGTCAGCCTGCAGAGAGTGAGCAAGCAGTTCCACAGCCTCATCCAGGTGTATCTGTCCAACTGCAGGATGTTCAATCTGTCCCAGGTAGGTGCTGATCAGTAAAGGGAAAACATGGTGTTTTTTCATATTAACCAGTTTAACCACTGTTATATATCAGTGCATCAGGTATATTAAACTGTGTATTAAAAAGCTAGACTGATATTCTGTCAATCGATATCAGCTTATTGTAGACATTTTGTGTTTTTATTTATAGCTGTTATTACTAATTTAATTTTCACTTAAGATGAACAAAAAGAGCTGAACCATGTGATAAACTGACCTTAAACAAATTTTTGAAAACATGAATTTTCATGGTATAAGTATGATAATACTCTCCAAGGTGTTCTGATTTAGAAACTCATCGATTCCACTTAACGCTGTGGTGTTCTTTGGCCTGTCTGTTATTTTCATATATAAGGACTCTGTTACTTGTTATTGCTTATGCAAACAGAGAGGCTTTGACACCTGCTGTGCAGCGTTTTGAAGTTTTTCACTTGGTTGTGATATTCACAGATCGGGCCATGCATTCCCAAGGAGGCATTTTGCTCGATGTTAAGGGAAAACAAAGTCCTCCAGAACCTGTCACTCCAGAACTGTTCAGATTGGGTGACAGACAAGGAGCTGCTGCCGGTGATCGGCCAGAACCAGCATCTCCTCAGAGTGGATATAAGCGGGTGTGATCGGCTCACCCGCCACTCCCTGGTGGCTGTGTCCTTGAGCTGCATGCATCTCCAGCACCTGGGCCTGGCACATTGCGAATGGGTGGACAGTCTGTCCCTGCGCAGCCTGGCTGACCACTGCGGGGGGCTGCAATCGATTGACCTCACTGCCTGCCGCCAGCTCAAGGACGATGCCATCTGCTACCTGGCCAAGAAGTGTTTGAAGTTGAGGTCTCTGTCTTTGGCAGTAAATGCCAACATTACTGATGAGTCTGTGGAGGAGGTGGCCAAAAACTGCAGGGGTCTGGAGCAGCTGGACCTCACAGGTTGCCTGCGGGTTAGGAACCAGTCCATCAGGTACCATCCTATATCACTTGATATCACATTTCTCTTTTTTTTTTCCACATGAATCCAACTTTTTGTTCAGAGCATACAACTTTGTGCAACTCTGACATGCATCATCTCATCTGTGAACTCTGTGCATGCTGTGCTCACAGGACTGTTACAGAATACTGCCCAAAGCTGCAGTCCCTGAAGGTGAATCACTGTCACAATGTGACTGAGTCAAGCCTGGATCCCTTACGGAAGCGTAATGTACAGATTGATGTTCAGCCGCCTTTGCAGAGGGCTCTTGTACTTCTGCAGGATGTGGTGGGGTTTGCTCCCTTTATCAATCTCCAAATATAGACACGAGACCATCTGTCCATCCAACAAGTAGCACAGGTAATGTCAGCAGCACATTTATTAGCTTCTGACTGTGGCTGGTATCAAAATGCATTGTAGTAGTTAATCTCATCAACATCAAACTAAAGATTTTCATATAGAGTTTGTGTATAAGCTTTTTAACTCAAGATGTCTCTATTAAGACAAAAAGTATTGCCAAGGAAACGACATCGAAGTACATATATTTGTGCTGGTATTGATAATTTTTTAATAATACATCTGACATGTCTGATATCCAGAAGTGCCAGTCAAATATCCAAACGGGACTGTATGAGTCAATTCAACACTTGTCTGTTTTGACAGAGTGCAGCAGATAATGCCTCTGACAGGCGATCAATAGTAATCAACATTTGCCGTCCTCTGTTACAGGTGTCTTCATCAGAACAGTCGATCACTTTCCAGCTGCATTGTGTGGATGTATCAGCTGTTTCAAGCAGTGTCAAGACAATCCAAGAAGACAGAAATGTGTACGTTACAGTTTGTGTGAAAACAAAACATGCTGGAGTGTGATACAAGATGCCTGATCATGATGGCGTTGAAACTTATTCTGCATTTATAAACAAGTAAAGAAAGCCACGCATGTTTACAACGTGACACTTATTATCACGTCACTGTTTCTTAATCACTCAGCAGTGTTGTAACTCGTGGCTTTTAAGAAGGGCAGTTTTAACCAAAGTGCAGCATATTGTTTTGTTTGTTTTAAACAAAGTACATGTTGTATTCTGTGTATATTGCAGGTGTTTAAGTTGTCTTACGTTTCATTTAGAAACAAAAATGTTTGAGTTTAATTAAACGTTTAATTTTGCATGCATGTGACAATTTAATCCATATTGTTAATGACTGCATACTTGATCTGTGTAACCTATTCTTTGTTTTAAATAATTTTAGGTTCTTTGGAATGCTGTTGTGCAATGTTATAGAATATATATATATATATATTTTTTTTTTTTTTTTTTTTTAAACCTTGGCAGGAACTACAGAAGCATGAGAAATTACTGTCACACCACTGAAATACCAATTTCATCCTTTTAACTGAATAAGATATTTTTTACAAGGTCACAGAATATAAATAAGAATGTTAGCCATTTTTAACATAAGCTAATACTTGGTATTACAACATATTTGCAGTAGCAGTAGTCAATAATGACACAGCTTTGTCAGTCTGTCACGTACTATAAAAGTACACAAACACACTGCATGAAGAGGCATAAATGTGCTCTATTTATCAACTGAATGTATATTAGGATTATTTGTCACTACTTAAAGATAAGGAAAGTACAATTAAAAGAAACATGTTCTTAGTTTCGATTAGTTTTAACAAAAGCACTCTCAATGATGCAGGCCTGCGTTTCTCATGCTGCGTTTTATAATTCGTCTCAGTTAGGGAACGGAGCACAGGTTGCCATATATTTGCAAACTCCTGGGTGCAAGCAACCTTAGATTCTTGAAATTCCCTTTATTTTCAAGTTTAAGAGGTCATTGTCAAAGTATTTCATTGATTTATTTAGAGATGACAGTCACCTCCCCATTGTTCAAGTTCCCATTGCCTTATGACTCTAACACAAGATGGCAGCAATGAGCAATGAGGATTGTTTGAGAAGCTCACTATTGACTACAGTTGGGATAAAAGCAGAAAATGGGTACTAGTCTGCTTTGTTAAATTTAAGAGCAGGGCCCATGTTTATGCTACGATTTCGCCTACAGTGGAGCCTACTCTATGACTGGTTAATTAAAATTGAAAAGAAGCATCAGTGTTATGATCATTTTAACACTTGATGCAGCATATGCATGGCAAAAATTAACATTCCCCCCTTGTTGCTGCAGCTGTGTATAATATGCATGGTAAAAATTAACATTCTCCCCTTGTTGCTGCGGCTGTGTATTAAAAATCACTCATGTTTTCCTCTGGTGGGAAGATTGGCAGACGATATTGTAACATGTCTGTGACAAACACAACAGGTCTATTTTCCACTTGATGGCATGGTTTACCCCATCTGCTTAGCGCTGTCCACAAACTGAATTTACTCCAACAGAGATTTGTGTTTGGAGGGCTTCAGGGATTGACCAGCGTCCTTCTGTTAACTCTGCTCATCATGATATTCTGCTGTTGAGACATCATGGCATCATTAGTTCTGCTGTAAAATCAATTCTGAAATTTCACTTCATCTTCCTGTATTTAACCAAATGGAGTTTGGATATTGTTCACACTACAGGATGTTCCTCAAGGAGTAAAAGTAAAGAGTCTGGGTGACATCAAAATACCGTTTTTGGAATTGAGTCGATTAGTCGATTAACAGAATAGTAATTCACAATTTGAATAATCATTTTAGTCATTTATGAAGGGCTCTTGGAACTTGTGGTGAGCATCTATGTCATTTTATGGCCTAAACAACCAGAAAAACAGCTTACAACAAAAACAGTCATTAATTGCAGTACTACTTTAGAAAACTTTTGTTATTTTTCCGAATATGCTCAAAATAAATAATTTTCTTAGAATTTTTGCTTGCTGAATCTAAATCTAACATTTCAGAACTATAATAATCAAAAACCAACCAACCAAAAACCAACTTTGTTTCCCAGCAGCAATCCACCCTTGATGTTTTGCTCAGCAGTCAGTGGGTTAAAAGCATTTCAGTCGACATTCATCATGCAGGACCTCAATTAGCATTGATCTAGAGGGGGGGAAGAAAGAAACATGACTGTGTTATTATAAACCATGGAGCAATTTCTGTTCCAGTGATTGAGCATATGAGGGGATTTCTCAAACAAAGCCAGCTTAAGATATTTTGTCTTCCTGTCAATAATCGGGCACTTGTCTAAATTATTGATCAATAGCAACTGATCATTTTATACAGAGGCACAATGAAGTTGGTCTATTTTATGTGGTTTTTAGCCACTGGCAGCATGTAATGTACTTAATCAAATTAAAAATAATTCTCAATAACTGCTTCTAACTGCTCCCCATGCAAAAAGAGTAGGATCATTCAAAGAAAATATACATTATTATTACAAATTTAAACTGTACTGTACTACTTTGAAACACTTACCATGATGCCTACCTATTTACCAACTGAATAAAAAAAATAATAAATTGACTAAAATCTATTTATTTTAGTCTATTTACATGAATGCAATAATGCTTAACATGTCTAAAAAAAAAACAGATTTTGAATAAAATAAAGTAGATTATTATAGTTCTGAAATGTTAGATTTAGATTCAGCAAGCAAAGATTATACTGCTGCTCATCCTGCCATTAATCCAGTGAAGTTCACATAATTTTTTTAAGGTGGAGACAGAATTACAGTTAGCCGTAGCTACATGGCAAAAACTGTATCAGAGATTTTGTTCATTTTCATATTTTTAATTAAACGACAATTCCTGCCGTCTTCCATCAGTGAATGAGTCTTTTCCATTTATTTGATGTAGTTTATCTCCTCCAACCATTCACGTACGACCTCAGTGGATTCTGGGACTTAAGGATCAATCTTTTGGCCACCAGAGAAGCATAACTAATGACAACATTAAAGTGGCTTTGTGAACATGGCCACTAAATGTCAACCAACCAAGCAAGAAATAATGTAGGATTTTGGAATCTGCATGAATAAACATTTTAGACATGTACATTTGGAATCAACTGAACTAAACAAGCAGCTCAATTTGGAAGAAGAACAATATTTCTCTCTGACATGTAGTGAAGTCCAGGTAAAACAATCAATGGAAATACAAAGTAAAATAAAAGTGCCTCAAACTTGTACTTAAGTATTTGTAAAGTTAAGTAAATGTACACTATGCCACAATGATTCAAGACAAAGCAAGAAGTTAGTTTTCTCGTTCATCAAAAGCCTATGGAGTTATATTCTTAATACAATTTTAATTAGTAAGAATTGCGATTTTTATATAATATAATTTGGAGGTGTTGATTTGCTTGTGAGCGATGGTGATGTACTAACGCAAGACTGAAGAAATAGAGTTGTCTTTAATACAAATGAAAAGCTGAATTTATAAGTTATAAAACTCTTCAAATCTTGAACACAGATCCATCTCAAAGCTCCCAAAAATAACATTTTAAAGCAGAATACTACCAAACCTCTAATTTTAATAATCTTTGTGGACTGGAGATGCAGTGGGAATACAAACAAGAAGTTTGCACAGTTCTGGCTAAAGCAGATCCTAAATTAGTTGAGAATATTTGGTGCAAAAGAGCCTAATGTGCTCTTCCTGCTCTTCCATTCGGTGATGTCCTCAAAACAAGTGGCCCAAAAGAATATTGGGAAAATTAGGAAAATTTATGTTCCATTATTGCCATATTACCACTTTTGGCCACAGGGGCCGCTGTTGAGCAGAGATTATATAGGCTTACTTTAATTAAAAAAAAAAAAAAAAAATNAAAAAAAAAAAAAAAAATGTAGATTGTATGTTATTTTGGCTTCTTGCTGAATGCGTGACAGCGCCACACAAGACATCTTCAGGGTGTCATCTAATTCAAATGACAACTTAAGCTTTCCTAGAACATTGTTACACCCACGAGTATCTGTGTAATTACTGCACACCTAAGCCCACACAGGACAGCAAATACATGGACACAGAGTTATGGGTTGTAGCCTACTGACATCTGTCCCTGCTAACACACCCACTGGTGCTTTACTTGAGTTTTTCCACTGTGGAAGACTTTCTACTTTCCATTTCCTTTCCATTTCAGACCTGCTACACTTATCTGACTTTTAACTGGTGGTTATAGCTACAATTTACTTTGTGGATTCAGATTATATAATACATTCAAGTGAAATACTCAAGCAAAAAAAAAAAAAAAAANAAAAAAAAAAAAAAAAAAGTCTAAATTTTATAATGCTTGAGAAAATGTACTTTGTTACTTTCCACTCCTGTCAACTCCCTTCTTCAGTGGCATATATTATGGAGTGGTTATGTTTGTATTCTGGTTGTTCCTGATCAGTAAACCTCTCAGTCCAGAGCTGATTGTGTTTTCCTGAGTCTGTTAGTGCTTTAAAAGCTGGTGAATTCCATCATTTTCTGATCCTTTAGTCCAGGGATTGACAGGGTGACCTTCCCACTGCCAGTCCAGCTCCCTGACTTCATCCCTGCTGCCACCCAGGCTCCAGTTCCTCCCTGATTTTCAGTGCCCAGAAGTTTTGTAGCTACGCTCAATTTGCCTGCAATATAAACACAGCAATTTACATAATAAAGAATACGTATGCAACAAAGATGACAAGGATTCATCCTGGCAGGAGCATTTTGCCCTCTGACTAATCTGGGCTGCTAAATTGTGAGTAACTGTGTTGAACTTGTGTCCTCCAGCCAGCAGAGATCAGAGTTCAGCATTCTACCATAATCACAGATCACATCTTGTTATGCTTAGCAGACAGTGAAGATCCCGTTGTGATTGTCTCATCATTTACTTAAACAAAGCAGTAGTAGAACAAGTGGTCAATAATGACTATCCCCCAAATTAGAGGTATTAGGTTATTTCTCAGACAGTTTTGGAGAGTTTGGTGTATATATAATTTGGAATAAAATACCAAAACAATCCCAAACAGGAGATACAAAGTTTTTCACCCTGTCACGTCAAAAAGCTTGTATTCCTAATTTTGGGGATTTTCATGCTTTCATGTCAGCTAAAGGATCACATGCTTTTCTGCACTAAATACTCTGACTTCTTTTCTGTAAAATTCTTTGAGATAATGTCAAAATACTTTACAAGGATTGTAAAGGATACAAGGATTGTACATAGACTATCAAAAGTGAATGTACTTATCATGAAAAGTAGCCCCTTTCAGAGTAAACTGGATTTTAATTTTAATTACTTTATGTACTCTTGGGCAGTTAAATAGATAATATTACATCACATCACATGTTGCATGTGAAATATTTCTCTGTGTAGTAATTACAGCCATCAGATAAATATAATGGAGTAAGAAGTACAATATTTCTCTCTGACATGTAGTGAAGTCCAGGTAAAACAATCAATGGAAATACAAAGTAAAATANACAATATTTCTCTCTGACATGTAGTGAAGTCCAGGTAAAACAATCAATGGAAATACAAAGTAAAATAAAAGTGCCTCAAACTTGTACTTAAGTATTTGTAAAGTTAAGTAAATGTACACTATGCCACAATGATTCAAGACAAAGCAAGAAGTTAGTTTTCTCGTTCATCAAAAGCCTATGGAGTTATATTCTTAATACAATTTTAATTAGTAAGAATTGCGATTTTTTNCGTTCATCAAAAGCCTATGGAGTTATATTCTTAATACAATTTTAATTAGTAAGAATTGCGATTTTTTTCTGAGCTCTGGTCATTATTTCTCAAAAGGAACACAAACAGAAAAATATGTGTTTAGCACATGTCTTGGTTTGTAGATTAATGACATTAACGAAGTTTCCATTAGCAGGGCGATCGGGGGAGACAGAGGCGTCCATGCGTAAATCCTCATGACTGAATCACTGATAAGAGAAAATGAAACACATCTCAATGGGCCAAGAGGGGCCAAGATATGCCACTCCAAATTAGCCTGCGGCCCAATTTGTTGTTACTTCATTAACCGGCCAGCATCTGCAGAGCAGAGGAGGGAGGTTGTGACCCATCTTTTGCCTAAAAAGTTCCCTGTTGTGCAGAAAGATGGCTGGATCAGCATCAGCCTGGCATCAAATCAGAGTGACAAGAGCTCCAATAAGCAATATTGATCACAAGATGAGCTTTATTTGGTTATGAATCCCTGTCATAAAATAATTTGGAGCATGTTAGTGTGGAGTGTTGACTTTGTTCATCTGGTTTAGGCTTATTGTTTATTGGATTTATTGGTTAGTATTTATTTCAAGTGAATTATTTCTTGAATAATCTTAATGGCAATGCTTTTTACTTTAAAACAATGTTTGATACATTACAAACAATACACTAAGTCACTTACAATGGAGAAGGGATCAACATGCTCTCAGTTTACATCATTGTGTGTCATCAGGTAACTGTAGACAGTAATTTGACCTTTGAACTCATCTCTCATAACCAAGTCCAAACACAAAGCTCACCTTGTTTGACTCACAGATGGTCTAAGGGATGGAGCCTCATTAATATCAAACATAATGGTGAGATGCTCTGGGATGAAAGTTATGGAAGTGAGGAAATTCACAAACACAACACTGGGCGAGATGAAATTTTTCTTTTTAATAACAACAGTTAGTTATTTTTCAAATTAGGTGACAATCGGATAATCAGGAGATTCAAACAAAATTATTCAAGATGTTTAAAGAAAAATTTTATGCTGATATATGCCACAAACCACACATAATGAGCAAATTTTCTGAATAACAACAATGCAGAAGGTTTTGTTAAGCAAAATCTAAACAAAACCAAAGATTTACTTTACTTGGTGTAGAAACAGATTATGATAATCAGAGGAAAAACATTTTTATTGATTGCTAATAATGAATCCTATAAAGCCATATAAATAATGGTAAGTAGAGGAGGTGTGAGGTGGATCAGTGCAAGTTCAGGAGGAGGAAATGAGTCTTTTCTCCTCTTATCTGCTGATGAAACTGAATGTCTGGGATGCTATTTTCTTATCTTCCATGGCCCACTAATATCCACAGGGGACCAACACAGTTTGGCGCCCTGAAATCCTTTTTCCTAGACCGGATGGGAAATCAGGCTGGGTGGATCATGGGAGCTGGAGACGTGGCTGCCATATGGCCCCTTTTTATCCTCAGTGGAGTTCAAGCCTTTAGGATCCCCCAGCGTCTAAATGTACACCAGAGATTCTGACAATATGGGCTGTGACAAAAGCATTTTGCCTGTTTATGTTGTTGTTTGGTTCTGGCACAGAAATTCATTTGCATTTTTAAAACTGAAAGAGGTTTCCATTTCCTCGCTAGAAGCATAAAACTATGATAAAAAAAAAAAAAAAAAANAAAAAAAAAAAAAAAAAGACAGGAATAGCGTTTTAGAATTATCACTATATTCAAGATTAAAGAATCAATATTTTTGTTTTCTGAGTAAAACTGCTTTGGATTTTAGCAGAGATAAAATTTTGGGTTAAATATGGAAACAAAGATAAAGTAAGGGTTCCATCAGTTAAGCTTTCTTTAAAAAAAAAAAAAGAAAGAAAGAAAGAGAGAAAGACAAGCATGCAGTTCTAGAAGTGGCCAGCGGAGGACATGCTTTCCTCAGCCTGGGAAAAATGAAGAGCTTTATGCAGCCTCACCCTCCCACTCTATCCAAATATATGTCTCATTCGATATTTATAACCACCTACTACAACAAATATTAATATGTAGACTAATAACTGTTGCTATCTGATATTTCTTAAATAATTACTGTAATCACTGTGAAATAATTACTGTCTGGGGAAGATTTTTGGAAAGCTGACCCGACACTTGAGCAATGAACTTTTCCCACGCAGGTGTAAGCCTCGCTGGGACAAACCTACCACAGCACCAACACGTGGATGATGCGGCCCGAGACCTCCGCCGAGCATTTTTATGAAGCAGATTGAGGACAATTTTCCTGCTGAAAGGTGGTCTACCTGGAAGGCCGAGGCTCCCTGCCAGCTGCATGTCATTTCTATCAAATCTGGCCAGGGTCTGTCAATTAAGAAAACACAGGGCAATCTGTGGCTGCTGAAAGAGATCCCCCTGGCCTGCTCCCAGGCTGAGAGACGGCCTTTTGTTCCCAGGCATGTCTCACATACTTTCAGAGCCCAGATAAGCTCAGGCTTCATGAAACCCTGCTTTATATTTGCCCACTGTAATGTCTCTGTGGGGTCAGGGTATATGGGGAAGCGCTGTCGGTGAAAAGGTAATATCCCTCCCTCCCTCACACACATTATGGGGTCAGGAATAGAAGCCACACAGGTTAGGTGGTCCTGAGGCCTGGCCAAGGGACTTCTGCTGAATGACCCCCCCCTTCTTCCCCGATCCTTTTCCACCTTTCATACCACAGACATAAACTGCAAAACAACGAGTGGCTTTAGCTGTTTCCTGAAATCGGATAAACAGGCACTCCATACCTGAATCTTCTGGGGGAAGGGAGCTTGTTTTAGTACCAGCTGGACCACCCACTGCCAAGTAAACAGGTACATCAAGGTGAGGTGATACATGAGTAGGGGAAGGAGAGGTCTGAGGCCAGGTAGGAGGTCAAAGGGGACTGAACTCTGTCGACCTGACTTGGCGTCGTTGTGGTTTATCATAAAATATGTCCCAGTGGTTTTGTAAGAGAATAAGAGAAGAGGTTTAAGTAAATACCAGACATTCTTTACAAAACTTTTTTTTTAAAATCACCTTTGTGAAGTCAGAAAAGTAGAAGGTGCAGGAGCAAGGAAAAAAAAATCAAGTCATATTGTTTCAGAGGGAGAATACATTTGATATGAACTTACAAATACTATACTAAAGGGAAGCTAATTAACATGTGTATCAAAACCAAAATATTAACAAAAAAAGAGAAACAGAAAGTTATGATAGTCAATCCAAAGTAGTCAGTAAAACAGAATACATGATATAATACCAATAAAATATCCAGCTGCCCAAGACATACAGTTCACATCTAGACACATTTCCTGGCTTGTGTAGGATAGATTATAGCAGATAGATACATGTGGAACACAATACAACTAACTCTTAAGTGTAACACACAATATGAGATTAAAGATGATAAAATAGCTTAAAACTGTTTTTTCAAAAATTACTGTTTTGATTTATTTTTTTATTGCTCATTTTATTGTCACTTATGATTGTTTTGCTTTCCAGTGTAAATGCTTCATTTTTTTTGTTGATTTTTGCTTCTCTGACTCACTCGCTCTAGCCCTAAATGTACCGATAGACTTTATTGGTTGTAATTATTGGCTTTATAAATGCTTCATAAATGTTTAATAATTATATCTGAATAAATTCTGGGTTGCCAGGTTGTGGAAAATTCCTTTTAAAATGGTGATGATTTTCTCTCTTTATGGTAGGGATCAGAATTAGTTATACATATTAGTAAACCATTAATTAAGTATTCTTCTACTATAATTATCCCTCGTGTATGCAATTCCAAATGTTGATATGTTTTTAAATAAATGTTTTTTCCCCCAGATTTTTCATTGTAGGATCTTTCTGATGAATTAAAGAGAAAGGAAGCTGGAGGATTTTAGCAGCCACAGCGATTTTCCACAACCTGGCAACCACAGAGTTGTTCCATTCATTGTTTATCACTGATCTGTAAATAATTAACAAATAATTTACTGACCATTGTTTAAAGTATTAGAAAGTGGTATCTGTTTTTATTTTTTGCTCTTGAATGTTTATGGTATTTATACTGAGCTTATGTAGTCATTTCCTTTGTGACTGTCAGCAAATTGCCCAGGAGTGAAGTGAAGTATTTAACGTCCAGCCTGGTTATGGTTCCATCAGATAGATTTAAGACCATGCTGAGTGCTCTTGAAAATTAGTTTTTTGGCCACTTCCTGGGATGCACAGCCTCTCAGCAAGCCGCTAAGGCTTTGTCAAGACCGTGCTGGTTTAAGCTCGCAGCTTTTCAAGCCTCCCATTATACCCGACTCAGTCGGGCAGAAAGCAAAAGAGCCTTTTCTGCAGTCATGTGGGCACACTGGCATTATGCACTGTTCAGTATTAGATATTTGTGAGTCATATAAACAGAAGGGAGGGCACTGAGGCTTCTTGAAGAAAAAACTTTATAATTGGGGAGTTATATAAGTGCTTAAATCCTCCTGTAAGGATTTAATTTGGTCCCTTTGTGTATTTTGAAAAGCAGGAAGGACCTCACAGCAGAGGTGACAAATCCTCTGACAGAGAATTCACTGTGATGCAGTTTAAGGATGATAAGTGAAGTCTTCAGGTTTGGAGATGAAGAGCTCTGCCTAATTGCATCCCACTGTGAATTTTGTTTTTATTTTTTTTTTTAATGTTTAAAGGATCCTACCAGTGATTTTGAAATTTGAGCCCAATAAATACAACCTTCACACGTGTTATGTTACTGCCAACCCATTTCCCAAAACATACTACTGGACAGGTACATTTTTGAATTGTTTTTCTTACCTTCCAGACTGCTATGAAAATCACCTATTATAGTGTAGTAGAATTAAAAGTAGCTCAACATAGAAAATTCCTCAAAATTGTACTTCATTACAGTACTTGAGTAACTGTATTTAGATACTTTTCACCATTGGGCTGTGTGCACAGATAACACTGCACCACATGTATTTATCCTGCGTCTCCTGCAGAAACTGACCCACTTTTCGGTCTCTTTTGAGCCATTCAGGTCTATTTAGCCATGCGCTCCTGTGTAGATTTGGCATGATTTTCTCTTCTTCCTTCTGTAGATTCATCCAATTGCAACCTGTACAGATTTCCCCATGGTGAATTCCTGTCCTCTCCTCACAGCTACAGTTTGTCGGTGTGTATATGTGAGCATATATTGTATTGTGTATCTGTGGGCTATGTGTATGTGTGTGTGTGTGAAGTGTGGCTCCCTGTTGGCCAGATGCTGGGTATGTGCAGTGTAAATCTGGAGCTAGTCGGGTCGCTCAGGCATGACCTGGACTATGTCGGGTCTTGTCTTCTGAGCACCTCCAGCAGTTTTGCCCTCCTCGGCTCTGACCAGCCAGATCCCAAACAAGGATTTAGGTCACTTTGACCACTTCACCTGCTTCACCTGTGAGTTTGTTAAATGTGAGTGTGACATTCTCTGCTACAGATGACACAAGGATGCAGATATGTTGGTTGTTTTACATACTGTAAAAATTCCCTTTAGTAGAAACTGCAAATCAGCAGCTTCTCAGACACATTAGTGGTTGTTGCATGTTTCTAGTCCTATTTGTTACTGTACAGCAATTCCATTAATATGCATCCTGTCTAAGCATAAATTTTAGACAGCCAGATCAGGATCCAGACCAAACTGAATTCATAGTCTATCACAAGCTCTTTTTTTTTCTCCCACTGAGATTCGTGTATTACTTTTGAAGGGATTGTCAAAAATTCACATTACAGGCAGAAGTGTCCTAAATCAGATTTCTTAGCCTACATATGACTCAGACCTGATTTTTTTTTTTCAGCACTGTGAACAAACCAAACCTGATTTTTTTTTTTTTTTTTTTTTTCTCCTAAAATCAGATTTGGGCCACTTGAATATGTGGGTGTAGATCTGATTCACAGTTGGTCTCTGGCTATGTGACTCCTGTGAGAACGGTCAGGTCAGAATTCATGTGGAATCTACGAACTGTCCAGTCACATGTTTACCCAATTAGTGTAAATCATGGTTTGTTATGCTTTATGTATTGAAAAGCACTGCAGATTATTACTGAAACAATACAAATGTTGAAAAGAAATGTAGATATTTGTTTTCATTTAAAATTAAACTTTATGTACAGTATTTTTACATCATCTCTGTTTTTGACTGTTTTACCTTATGTATTATTGATCAACCATCCACTTCATGTTTTGAACAAAAACAGAAAATAGACAAATGGTTGTATTTTTGCTCCATGTATTCCATAATTTGGATCTTTGGATCTGAAATGTGTCCTGCAGAGATCACTTAAAGAAGTGCAAAGGTCTGTCTAAAATCAGGCGTATCAGCTCACCGTTTACATGTTGCCTCTGAATCAGATTATGCATGGGTTCAATTGACTTAATGGATTTGAAGAGACTAGATCCTATTAATGAAGAGGCTGCCCTTCGGCACTGCCTCAACCAATAGGAAGCTAATCTGGCATGCAAATTAAATTCTGCCTCAATATGCCTGCCTGTTTAATGCAATCCATTACACAGTTTCACGTATTTATATACTATTATAAACGAATAGGTTTATAAACAAACAGCGGGAAGAGATTACTCTGTGCTGGCCTTTTTCCTTATGCAGTAGCCTGGGACCAGTGGAAGGAGCAGTGATATTCAATATAAAAATCTCCACCTTTGTTAAGTATCTATAAAAATTTGAAAACTCACACAAAAATATACAGTACACAGAAGGCTGTTCTTTAAATAATAAAGTACATACAAAAATGAGATCAAATCAACAGATATCAGAACCCAAGAGTGATTAAACCAAAAATCTGCAGTCACTTAAAGTGCAAATACAATGCAAAAGTTATTTTTGACTATTGCTGAGTGCAGTGAAAATATTTCAACCTGTTTCTCATGCAAACTAACTTACTCAAGAATTTGTTTGGTAATTTATATTTAAAATGTTTCTAGCATAATGTTCTCCCTGTTGTGGTTTTTGAGATACAGACATTTATTTCTGGAACATTCTTGAAACAAGTTCATTTTTAAGAAGCTTTGGCTGACTCTCCTCATACTCTGATGACACAATGCATCATGTATATTCAGTGAAACTGTGGAATCCTGTTAATTCCATCTGTGTATACATCTTATTTATATTTTGTCTTAATTTTATTTTAATTTTATTTTGTCACAACACAGACAAAAAAAAGGTGAATGTAAATTTACTAAGCTGTTTACATGCTTGAGTAAATTGTCTTAAAATACAATCTAGGTCTGTTACTAAACAATGTAATTTCATACTGATTTCAATCTGATTATTGTGTTTACATGACATTTGAAAAAATCGATTTGATGCCTTACTTTATGTATAATCTAACTTTTAATGTCCGTGTAATACTGGAAAACTCCTCTTGAGTTTCTGACAAAAGCCCCAGTAGCCTCCTGTTCTCTCCCTCCCTGCTTTTTCTTTTCTGGCTTGAAAGCGGCCTTCCCTGGCTGGAGACGTAAGTAAACCTGGCTGTAATATTTCAGGAAGGGGTCAGGTGAAATCTGGCCTCTCTCTGACCCCGATTCCTCTGACACTAACAAAGCAAGCTCTAAGGTAACCAAGCATGAAGAGCCAGGCAGAAGCAAAGAGGCTGGAAGCAGCAGAGTTTCTCAGCAGACATCCTGCTCAGCCTTCAGCGCGATCATGTGCCAGATTATGACTTTGAATACACTACTTAGTCCACAAATCATTTATCTCCCTGCAGCACGGTGGGCTGAAGTGGTGAATCTGAAGTGAAAAGAGGCAGAGGATAGTAAATGCTTCCGCTTTGAAATTACAACGTAATCAAACTGGAATCAGATCAAATCCCACGGATATTCAACCTGTACACTTCCTCATGATACTGATGCGTTAACTGGAGGTTGAGAAGCTGCCAAAATCTTTTCTTAAGCTGGTTTGATCTTATTTTCTTTTTTTCAAAGAAAAAAAAATCAATCATTGCAATACAATACAGATCTGTTTTCAGAGTGTCAGAATGTTTAAATAAGATGAGAATTAAAAAAAAAAAAAGAAGACACTTTATTGGAGAAAACTCTTCCATAATTGATTGTCATGTGATTCATGTGATTGACTCTTTCACAGTCGCTCTGTAAACACGGTTTTGCCATTTTGGCTGCATTGTTTGTTGTTCATAGTCTTTTATATAGAGGGCATTTTCATCAGCAAAAATCTGTGGTCCTGTATTAAATCAGAGAAAAATAATCAAGTTTTACGTACTTTTAATGTTAAATTCCAAAGTTTCTTTGCTTCTATAAGCTAAAAATGCTTAAATCTAATCATTATTTACTAGTTTTAAGGTCAGATAAAGTTGTGTTGTGGCTAGTTTTTATGCAACTTTCTAGAAATCTGTATCCCGGTAAGTCAGTCTTTCTTATCTCATTGCCCAATTTTATTTTTTACTTGCAATTAAATTTATTTAGCTTGTTATTGGGTCTAGAAGGTGATTTTTGCAGTATAAAGTATTGCTCTGCTTGTATAATCTATTATTTCATTCAATGTTGTCTTGTAGTCTGTTGTTTCGTAAAGGACTGGTCTTATTGAGGATCAAAGTCTGATTCAATCTGGTTCAACCACATTTGGAGCATACTTCAGCACTACTCACTTTTGAGCAAAATGGAGTAAGACATGAATTGAATATTTTCTATTTATCTGACACTGGTTCCTTGACAAATATAAATAAATAAAGCCTTCCCAATGCAGGTATGCTCGAGTGTGTGCACCTCATTTCAAGCACAATTAACTTGAAATGGAGGGCTGCAGGATCAATAGTCCCCATTTGATCCAGGGGGTCTGTCACTCCATGAAAATGGCACACATATGGTAATACAGCCAGTTTAACAACAACTTAGAGGATTTACTATTGCCGTTTTTCAGGCCAACATGAATAACAAACAGTGGGCCACCCTCGGGAGCCATCTTCTTTTATCCCAGCTTCAATTAATCTTAAAGAGAGATACCATTTAAAGCTAATGAACAGGGGTAAAACTAATGCACATTGATAGCGTGAGGTAATAGCGTCAGAATACTATAGCCTGTAATATTCAAAAGCATAGACAGGGATTCATATTGCTGAAATGACTCCTATGTAGCTTAATAGGCAGCTTAGATCCTGCTATAGACGCCTGGTTCAGCAGCACGCCATAAAAAGATAAATGAACGCTGAATGACCCTGATGTAGCCCTGTTCCTTCATCATATAAACAACAAAAAGCAGAGCGAGTAAAGCAGGCTGTGCAGGGACCAATTCCCCAATGGGTGCTTATATAAAATGCAACTTTCCAGTGTTTTCCCTGCTCTGAATGTCGCGTTTATTTGCAGGACTCTGTTTCAATTTAAAGGGAATGGCAGCTGAAGGAGGCACAGGGGACAGTGTCTCATCACTGCCACTTACCACTCTGATATTCCTGCTGCCGGGGAGGAAAACCTCAGCAGGCAGCTCCATTTAAACAGTGAAGACCTCCAGTCAATGTAATGTGCATGGATCTGATGGCCCCATATTCCCAATCCTATTTGTGTGTGTGTGTATGTGTGTGTGCGCATGAGTGTGTTTGTTGTAAAGTGCACACCGGAAGGTTTGTGGTGTTTGCGTATTGTAAAGTGTTTTGTCCATGTTCGGCCTTCCTAGTGGTGCATTCAAGTGCTATAGTGAAGAACTGACAACAGGAAGCATTTTCAGATCACTCTNTCCTAGTGGTGCATTCAAGTGCTATAGTGAAGAACTGACAACAGGAAGCATTTTCAGATCACTCTGCACTTTTTATTCCACTTAAACGCTAAAATTATGTAACTCTGAAAAAACCTGAATAAATGCGATGATGGATTCTACCCCAAGAACATATCAAGTATCAATAAGTTGATTTTAATAGCGTACCAGAATGAACTGAAACCAATCGCGGTCTGGAAGGTAGGAAAAACATTTTTATTTCACCGTTCCAGTAGTATGCTTTGGAAAATGATTGTCAGTAATGTTACGTGTATGAAAATTGAATATATTAGGCTCAAACATGCAAAATGGATGGTATGGTCCTTTAAACTATGAAAAAAGCGGTGATCAAAGTTAATCCTGTTTTAGAGAATATATTAGCGAATTTGTCATCTGTAATAAGTTGAATCATGTCATACACAAATTTAACAATAAATGCAAAAAGAAAACGAACAAACCTTTCATTTTTGATTTTCAAAAATTTTATTTTATTTATATCAAAAACTCCTTTATACCTTTACATGGCCAGAACACATGCAACATTCCATTTGTCCTCAAAACCTCATCAGTTTGGAAAACTATGTTTTGAAAATCTGTATTGCCAGCTATTTACATTCAGATGGTCTTTGTTCATAAGCAGATATACCACATAATTAAACCAATGAAAACACTATTTTAAGACACACGTAAACATAGAGCTCACAGAAACTTTGAGATGTCCCATGGTTCCAGCTATACAGCAAATGAGCATTCATTTGTCATTTAAACTTCAGCATGACCATGATCTTTGTGTAACCTTAGCAAGTACTTTTAGTTTCCTAACCTTAAACAAATACCTTTGATAAGTGATATTATAGGGTAGGATGAGGGTTCGGGTTTGTACTTTTATGGTTAGGGTTTGGTTTAATTGGTTTAGTGTTAGGGTTTGTAGGTTTCAAGCTAGGGTTCGGTTTTTGAAACTGTTTCCAGTGATTCTCCCCATTTCATTCAATGACCCAGTAGTTAATGGAGACTGGGGTTAGAGTTCATAAGCCTAGGGTTAGTGTTAGCAGAGTTAGGGTTAGAAGGCTTAGGGTTTGTAGGTTTAGGAAGAGTTGGATTAGGGTTAGGATTATTAGGTTTAGGGTATGGGTTTTGGTTTAGGGTTCTGTTTTTGGTTAATAGGTTTAGGGTTATGATTAGTAAGTTTTGGGTTGAGTTTATTGAGGTACTAACATTTAAGTTTTGTACTCAGAGAGACCATACTGTAGGTCACAGATTCTAATGCTGAGCACAAAATAGATGTTACAGAATCTAACTGATCCCATTAATTATCTTATATGATTCACTGAGAAAACAGGGTAACTGAAACAGCGTGACTTCCTGCCCAAGGACGTTCCTAGGACCGTTCTTGAAAAGACGGCATACGGACATTCCTCGCCCAAAGGGTTAATGTTGATGAAAAACAAACAAACATGTCCATAAATAGGTGCTTTCCCTCGAAGAAAGACTTTATATGCTACAAGCTCATTTGGAATTCAGCGGAATATCTCACACAGTGGTTGAACATACAGCGCTGACGATGGGGGGTAAATTAGAGCTTGGAGATGAATTATCAAACAATTAAAAAAAACAAGGCTGAGCCAAAGGGAACCAGAGCACAGATGATACTGGCAATGTTAACTGGATGCTGTTGTCTTTCTGGGTTAAGCCAGTTTGTCTTCTGGTTGCTTTTCTTTGTCCTGTTTTCTGCCTAAATGCTAAATATTCTGAGGAGGACTATGTATTAAAAGTTAACTTTTTTTGCTACCTACTTAAATCTTTGATACTACCAATAATAATGAAACATGCTGCCTAATTTGACTCTAAGTAATTAATTTAATCAGCATCATACTGACTTTCGACTTTGTGTAGTAGAAAATGAACTCTTTATATGCTCTTGATTAAATTATAGTATCACAAAAAGTATTAAATAATTTCTATTAAATACACATCCTTAACTTGTCAGGGCATGCTCTTTGTGCATTTATGATTATTGCTTAGCTCTAATTGGCTAGTTGAGGTCATGTGATTCTCACCTTTGAAGTCAAAAGGACATGACTCAGCAAAGCAAAAAAAAAAAAACAAAAAAAAAGTCTCTTTGCAGCAGAAAATATCTCAACATTTATTCCTGAGAAAGCCTTTGCTTGTAAGTTTGGTTCTTTTTCTACAACTTTGTGAAAATGTGCAGATTATTGAATTAAAAGTCATGTGTTTTTATTATTTTGTAGACTCAGTTTGTGCCAAACTTTCAGAAATCCCACAGGTCATTAACACTGTTTAGAAGACATTTCCTGAGTCCTCTTTTCTGTTGAGTTGCCACCTGCTGCACAATAAAAGAGAAATTTAACCAATTTTAACAAGTAGCAACTTTTATTCAGCTAAACAAAGTAATTGGGACGAATGGAAATAGTGTGTCATTCCATTTTTGATCTTGATTTCAGTAAAATATGATATAAAATCTCATTAGTAATACATGTTTCTGGGCTGGCGGAGCTGCATTCACTTTCAGCTTTGTGTGGTAGAAAACGAGAATGTCACTGTCATTTCTGTTTTCTGTCTGTACTCAGCTGAAGAAAGTGAGTCGCTAATTGAAGTGAAATGTGTTGAAATTTGTCTTATATTTTTCACAAAAGCTTGGTAGAAAAATCTTGAATGGTTTACTATGTTGCTCAAGTAATCAATACAAAAAACAATAGAAGAAAAAAGATGACCGGGGTTAACTCCAACCCAAGCTGCAAGTCGATTAGTTGATTACTCATAAAAATTAGTATTTATCTCAGTTTTAAAAAGACTTTCAGAATTCAGCAATAGACAATGCCTTTATATCAGTTTTTTTTTTGGTGTGTGTATTTTTGCAGCAATCAACATCAAATTTGAGCTGAAAGTGACACCAACGGCTGGATGTTTCCCTTTACATGTATACGCACACAACACACACACACACACCCTTTCCTGTTTTCTGTGTTCCAGCGATATTCATTTTAATTTCAATTAAAGATCCTGAGTGTGACTCTGGGAGAGAAATTGCCTGCCTTTAATTAGGTAGTCTAAGTTCATGGAAGCAATTGTTGTTTCCCAGCACTTTCAATTTGATGAGCCAAGGACTCCCATTTTATGGCTATGAATGAATATGGTTTCATACCCCTCAGGTTGGTGTCCTGCTAACTGTCTTGCAGCCAAACGGAGAATATTATGTTTGTCATTAGTTGTTATGTTGCTGTAGCAGCATGTGTGTGTTGTGTGTGTGTCCTCTGGACTGCAGGTGGGCTCTTCCATCTGTGATGAAGAGGTCAGTGGCTAGCTCGGACCACATGGTGATGCTGCCTGCTGGTCAATAATCTATTACAGGACATACACACCCTCCACCCCCTCCTATGTGACTAATGCAGTGCACAGAGATGGCCTGCCGCCCGGCTGACCCCCGTCCCCTCTGACAAATACTGTCAATGCCTGATTCAGAAAGGCTCTTCCTCAGCCAAATACAAGAGAGAAGGCCATTCCCAAGGTGCATTTGCAGGATTTGGAATAGAGATTTTTTTTTTGCTGTTTTTATTTACAGCACTAAAGCATGTAAGCACTTCTACCACTGTTGATATATGAGCTCTAAAGTCCAAAAAACTGTCAGTGTAGCTCTGTGTATGCCATATCTACTTAATTGTCAGGTCCATTTGCTTTTACTGTACAGAGATGCTGCAGTAATCGCTGCAACATGCATAGCTGTCAGGTATGAGGGTAATGCGCTGGACTGTGATTGTCGCTGTGTTTGGAGCGGTGAGGTTGAAGGTGCTTCTCTGTGCTGTGATAAACAGATCTCCATGCAGGACCCTGATTGGTAGAACATCATGTTACTCTGACAACCCTCACTTCCAATCAATTTATGCCACAAATTCTAACTCGAATTCACTCAAGCATTACCTATAGCCTTGTTCCTCCATTTCCTTTTTCCTTGTCGGCATCTCCAGCCTCTGCCTCTCCGTCAGTTCAATAAGCAGCAGTCACCGCGACCAAATATTTATCAGCACGGGTCCGTTCACGTTCCTGTAAATTCGGTCCAAATCAACATCTGGCTGCCTGAAGACATTTTTTTTTTTTTTTTCNTTTTTTTTTTTTTTTTCCAACATGGAAGCAAAAAAATGTTTGTTCTTCCATCTTATTTACATATAGTTACATTTGCACTGTTGGTCCATTTCTTTCTTTGAAGAATTGTAAATGTAGTAAAACCACTTTGGATTCCGTCTTCATTACGTCTGCAAATGAGGGTTGTGTTTCCATCCCATTTGTTCATTTTTCCCTGATTGTTTAGGACAGAATATGTCAAAATTCAGAATCTCACTATGAACATTTTGTGGATACATTAAATTATATTTAATAAGTTTAAATTAAGCATATTTTGGTAGGCATATTAGTTGTATAGGGATGGAATTGTTAGGAGATGGCTGTTAAACAGGCATTACATTTTGGCTAAATCGGGTTTATACTTAAACTAATTGTAGATGTGTGCAAAGTAGCATCGATTGTGCACATCCTGAAGATTTTTTTTTTTTTACTTGCATTGGCAATATCTACAAAATTTAGTTGGGGAATAATGTCACCTTTTGTTATGTCAGCAATACAGTGATAGTAACAACCAGCATGGTGGGATTTGTCTAATGGCCTCACGTACCTTATCTTTGCTGTAACAAGTAAAATGTGGATCTCTGAAATTAACCAGAAAAAAGTTATGCATTTTTTTTTTTTTTTTTTTTTTTTTTTTTTGCTATTACTGTTCCTGTAATTGGTTGCAAATTCTTGTGGCCTATTTTCCATAAACTCTGAGAATATTGTGTGGTTGCGAACAAATTTAGATGTACATGCAAGTATCATTTCTGAGCAATCCTGCAAAATTTTATGATATTTGACCTCTAGGTTCTATAGCAACATGATAAATTTAAATGGCCATAACTGAGTGGTCATGGGTCTGACCCACTGTAGAATTTGCATGTCACCCTTGTGCAAAGCATTAATATTATATGATTTAGGTATTCTTTGATCATCATCGAGGGATTATTCAGCCTTGGTGGAGGTATGTCCTCTCTTTGTGCTCTGTAGTTGTGAATGTAAGACATAGCATTATGGTGATTCTCTTTGTTTCACCATTTTTGTTTTAATAAATCACCTGCTGCCTCTGCAAGAAGTCCGTCATTTGAAATTCTAGCAGCGGGTCTCGACTGAGTATGATGAGGTCCATGGGCAGGCCTCATGTCTGCCCAGTGTCTGCGTGTGGAGCAGAAGGAAATTAGCTGCACCTGAATGACAAGGCAAAGGCCCCCACCCCCAGAGGGACTGTGATCTACACACAAACTCCCTTTTAATAGACTTACACCTCATTTGGCCTCTAAAGCTTGTTGAAGGGTCCCAGAGGACGGGGAGGGGAGGCAGGCCCCTCAGAGGTCAGCCCCGCCGCTCGCTGTAAACCAGCTGCAGTGAAAGGGAGAGCTTGATTAGATGGCCATTCACACCCAGAAGGGGACCGCCATGCAGGGACAATGCCACATTTTCCCTTGCAAAACAACAGGGACATTTTGTCTGGCCTGTCGTGAGCAATATCTGTGATGTTGTGGAAGGCCGTTTGAACTGTTAGTCTCAGGAGGAGGCCGAGCATCGAGCATGTAGGGATGACGGGATGCATTCCTCTCTTTTCAGGTCATGTGTTCCAAGTGCAGTCATGAGATCTGCTGGATTTGGAAGAGCAAAATGAGATTCAATATATTTTAATCTTAATATTGAAAAAACATGGCAGTCTGTTCTCGTGCCACTTATGAGCTTGACTTAGTTATTGTATTATTGGGAGAAAAAGTTGGTTTGGCCTTTTTGTGAACAAAATCAAAATTCTTGAAATTTACAATCACAATATCAAGATATAAACGAAAGTTTAAATATTGTCACCAAGCCTTGTGATAATTTATTGGTTGAGAAAGTAACAATAAATGTCCTGTGAGCAAATTCCATCTCTCAAAATAAGACTTGATTTGTAATTTAAATTTTCTGTGCTTTTTTTCAAATTTCTCAAAGAAATTACCGATGTTTCTCATACTCTGCCTTTACATTGATCTGCAGTATGTTTTAGGATCTAAGGAGCCTCATTTCAAAGTGTTTAAGACTGAAATAATTCCATATCCTTTACCTAATGCTTGTAGCTACAGATGTAATGTGGAATATAATTTGGCACATTTGGGCATTAAGGGGTTTCAGCTGCTTATAATTGTAAAGATAAACCTGGACAAAGGCATATGATAAAAAGTACTGGGAAAGGTAAATAACAGTTTTACAAAGAATTGTTAATATAATAAATAAGTAGAACAAGAAATCTGCAGAAGGAGACTTTTACTTTGCCGTTGCAACTTGATAAACTAGATTATGTCCCCTATATAACTTAAGGTGTCATTTTTTTGGAATAAGTATTCATGCATGCGTGTAAACTGGGTTTCACCAACATCTAAAAATAAAAAATTCTGATCTCTAAAAAGTTTAGAAAATACAACAGGTGACTAGTGAATATGTTTTAGGTGACTTATGAGTTCTTTGTGCTTGTGTTGCAGGCTGAACCAGCATGCTGTTTTTCTTCACTCTTCATTCAGTGACATCCAAAACATTGATGGTTAATTATTTCTGAAGAGGCTTTTGAGTAGGTCCTGTATCCCTGGGTTAATTCAAAAGCCTTTCCTTATCTTCCCGGGGGATATAGTTTGCATTTTAAGTGAGGCACAGCACAGACACTCAGCAGCATCTTAACTTCCTAAGTTGAAGTGTGGCTGGGGTTAAGTGGTCCCTATGCTCACAGCACCTATCTCAGCCCAAACATGACAGCTGGGGACTTGACTGTTGCTATGGAAATCACTCCCCTCCTCCCTGCTAACCCTAACCCTGCTCATTTGAGTCCTCCTCCTCCTCTCTGTGTTAACAAGTCCGCTTTTCTGTTGTTCTGGCCTCTTTCAAACAGGCTTTATTGCAAATGGAAAAATGGTTTGGGGTACACTTGAGCGCTTTAAACCCTCCAGAGGCTTAAGGGTTTGGTGATGGTTTACCACATTGCATGGCTTCAGTTTTCCCCACCACAAATTCATTCATAAGTCAGTGTTAACACTTCCCCTCTTAATGATGAAAAATCTGCATTTTGTGTCAGCTGATCATAATTAAAATATTGGTGTGTTTTACAGCTGTCCGTTATGTTAGTGATGCACACACAAAGCAAATATGAATATCTTAGATTTCATTGTTGTGTATAGTGTTTCGTTTATGATTTTCCTGTGTCCATACTGCTGCTGGCTTGCCTGAATTTACAGTTTGCAATTTTTTTTTCTTTAAGTTTATTGACAATGTAGACATAAAATAACTCACCTATACAAATTTCAAGTCAGGGACATTTTTGGTTTTTTTGCCCTAGATATAAAGAATAAAGTTATTAAGTCTACGTGGGTATGCATCATCATACAATAACCAATAAATTAAACATTTTAATTTCCAGGAAATTATTTACACCAAGTCTATCTGACTTGGTGTAAATGAATAAATACAATTGAGTACGTGAAGGCCTTAATCTAAAATAAATTTGTACTTCAACTTTTTCTGTTTTTTTTTTTTTTTTTANTTTTTTTTTTTTTTTTTTAATGAGAGATTTCTTGAACCACAAGTCAAAGACATGTAGTTAAAGCTGCTGTCATTTTAAAGTTGTAACACTCAGAGTTGAGTATGTGATATAAACAATTTTTATTCCCTGA
The DNA here is from genome assembly GCA_014773175.1 of Lucifuga dentata. NCBI lineage: Eukaryota > Metazoa > Chordata > Actinopteri > Ophidiiformes > Bythitidae > Lucifuga > Lucifuga dentata. The sequence continues at coordinate 81,588 of VXCM01001757.1, forward strand.
GACGCTGCCTGCAAAAGTGCTGGAGAAGCTTGATAGTATATAGCACATCACCACGATAAATAATTATCTGCTATACATTTCATCACTCCCACTCCTTTCCTGTCTCGATCAATCCTGAGCTGAGAGGCCTTGCATGCTGCAGTAAAATGACTGGAAGCTGATGAATACAGTCCCCAGCACAACACGTGACCCGTCTTCACCGGTGCCTATGGCACCACATTTAATCTAAATGTAGTCTTTGACAACAGGAGCATCCTTGCCTGTGTGGGATGTTTGCAGTTGGAACTGTTAAGCCTTTACACAGATGATCTGTCTGGTGTTTCATCTTGAAAACTGACTGACAAGTTATGTGTAGCACGTCTGGCAATTTAGCATCTGTGTTTTTGTCATCATTAAAAAGGTTTGAGGATCCAGAGGAATAAGAAATAATATTCATCATGAGAACTGTCAGACAGGTTTTGTAAGAAAACAAAATGTAAGTTCATGTTTCAAAATTTTGTGATTCTTGAACACTTTGAACAATTAGACTTTGACTGGTTTGTGGAGGTAGATTGTTTTCAGAGGCAGAAGAACTCAGATCTTTTACTTAAGTAAAAGTAAACAAGTATTAGCACTAAAATGTACTCTACATTTAAAGTAAAAGAATTAGAATTGATTGTGAAGAATTGTGATTGTCCCTACATCAATTATTGATGCAATAACATGTTTGAAAGGGAGGAAGGAAGAAAAGAAGGGTTGGGAACTAAAATAAGGAAAGAAATTAGGAAGAGCAGAGGGACAGAAGTAAGGAAGAAAGGAAATTAAGGAACAGAATAAGAAGGAAAGAAGCAAGAGAAGAAAGAAAAAAGGAGGGATGATGGAAGGGGGGAAGCAAGGAAAGAACAAGAAAGAATGACAGAAGGATAGAAGAAAGGCTAGAGAAAGGAATGAAACATGGACTAAGGAAATTGGAAGGAAGGAAAAAGAAAGCAAGAAAATAGGATTGAAATATGTATGTTTCATGTCCAGAGTAAAGGTTGAGTATACTTAGTACTTAGTTACAGGCAGTTACACACTTGAAAGTTGCTGAAGTTGTTGTGAGGATGCAGGTGGGAGCCAGCCAATCAGGTGCCAGCTCTTCTCCAGTCAGCTCCTTTCTCCGGGGCAAAGCGCCGGCCTGCTGAGAGCACACATGAGCGGTCCACGGACACAGACAGAGATCCCGACAGCTCTAACCCCCCCCGCCGACTTCTCATCCGTCTTGCCGTGTGTTGGCACTGTGAAGGGTAAACTGGGCTGATCTGTGGGACAGGCGGGGAGGGCACAGGAGAGCAGCCTTCCCCCTGGAGCCCCCGGACCAGCACACTCAGATTAGAGGAAATTTGTTCCACAATATTGTGGCCTCCTGCTTTCCAAGGCTGGGCCCGCACAGAAGGCAGAGGCAGAGATTTGGGCGATGGCCAAGCCTTTTCGTTGGGCTCCTCGTTCGCGCCACATGTGCTGAGCTCGACTCCCCACTGATCCTTCTAGCTTTATAGCCTCCCCGCCTGATGGAACAAATGCTAGATCTCTGAAAATAAACTTATCTCATTTGGATGACAACACATTCCCCCAGGTTATAATGTTGCACCATTTTGAAGAGGCAGACAGGGTCAATTGTACATTTCCAACTCAACCAGGGAGCCTTTTGCTGTGAAAATGCTCATCTCACCACATGCCTGACAGTGAATTTGGAGCAATTGCCTTATTGACTCCTTTGGTGTTAAATGTGAAGTATTTGCCAGTATGATGCTAAACAAAGGCTTTCACAATGACAGGGTTTTACAAGTTGACTGTTGATTTTTACTGGTCACCGACGAGTCAATGTAATGCCAAAGTAATATAAATAAACTTGTTTAGGGAATTTTCAAGACATGCATTAGTACTTTGAAACAAGACCTTGCTTAAGTGAAACTTTGCAATGTGATATGACAAATTTTTAATCATCTAAAAAAATTATAGTGTTATCGTGAACACATGATATCGCACAACCCTATTGTGATGGCACTGACAGTGGCAACAAGCTACAACCAATGAGAGTGCAAGACATGGAGCAAGGAGAAACGAGGGGAAGCAGTTCTAACACCTTTCAGTCAGCAAGCATGGTACAATGTTTTTCCTTCCTTGTTTCCTTTTGCAAATCAGCGCATGCACAAATTGGATTGCTAGCTTCTTTTGGATATCCATTTTTTGGAAGAAGGGCATGCTGTCTCGCACGTGGACTTGCGTCATTTCCATGTGACTAAACCTTTTTAACCTGTTTGGAAATCAGACAGATGTGTCAGGAATTCTTCCTGGTGAAAGATCTTGTAATTTGTCAATCATGTAGTTTTCAAACCACAATAACCTCAAGATACCCGATTACAAGATAGAAAGCCGTGTATGGTAGTAGTTATTATTGGGGTATGTTAATCAAATATATGTGTTTTACAGAAATTTCATCTAAGGAAATATCAGATGGACTTATCTTTTTTGTGAGGGGGAAAAAAAAGGAACAAAGTTGTTTTATAATAGGTATGTTTCAATCCATTACATCAGCCAATGCTTTTCTTTTTTTTTCTCCCAGAGTGGAGGATGTGTGACATGATTGATGACCTTAGTAGATTATCCCCAATACAAAAGCCATCATTGAACAGCAGGGCTGCCATTGTGTGTGGGATGTCTCCCATTGATTTAAGTAGTATATTTTCATGATCTATAAAGAGGCCAGCTGGAGAGAAAATTGTTTGCACTCAAACATTTAGTGTCTATAAGCATCACACTCGTGATTAGAGAATGATTATCACTCTTTGAAGTCTTTTATGTTTTTTTTCCCCCAGAATAGGTTCTACTTACATCCTTGTACACAGTGAATCAGATATAATCAAGTGAATTAAGCCAAGTTAATTAGGCTGAATATAACAAAGTAAAGTTGACACAGTTGATGAGTTTCTCCTCATTTATGCAAATAATATTTGGTATAAGTTCATTATAGTAGCAGTTCTAAATATTTTAATCTATGATTTTAGTTTTTTCCTGTAGAAACTCAAATGAATTAGGAGGTATTTATTAAATGTGCTAACTGCACTTTATCTTATTTCGTGGAGGAAGCATTGTGTAATACTTTCTGAAGTAAAAATGCCAATACTATTGAGGAAAAGTACTCCATTACAAGTAAAAGTCCTGTATTCAAATTTTTAAGTTAAGAAAAAGTATTAAAATATTAGAATTAAATATACTACTGAGGTATCCAAAGTAAAAGTACTCATAGTGAAGATGAACATGCATTCAGATTCAGCTGAAGTAGGAAGTAGGAAACAAGTTAGGACAGAAGGAAGGACATAAAGAGGGACTGTAAAAACATTCCCACTAAGGAAGTAAAATATTGTGTAATCTTGCAAATTTTACAATTTAATAAGATTTTGGGAATTAGCATAAAAGCTAGCTGTCAAAAAATGCTATCTGACCCTAATAAATGGTTAGAAAGAATGGAACTTTAGAAATGCAGTTTAAAGGTGCTTGTAACTATGGAAGAGGATTAGAGCCACTTGAAAAAAAAAGAGTTCTGAGATTAAAGTCAGAAATCTGAGAAAAAAGTCAGAATTCTGAAATAAAAGTCAGAATTCTGGCATTAAGGTCACATGATATCATGTTGGCTGCAATGTCAGACCTAGATGACTTGGTAAAGCTGTATTTCAGGCTTTCTTTCAGTAACAAGGAAATACTTAAGCAATATCACAGAGAGGGAGTACTGTACTGAGTACCGAGTGCTGTACTGAATATCATATCATGATTTGGTCGTGATCATCTTTAGCTGTGTTTATCTTTTCTCACAGCCATGATCCCACCAACGCAAATACTTATGCAACTGGACTAGGACTGGACTTTTGCTAAGCAACACATGAATATTTTCCTGCACACTACGTTGCTGGCTACTTTGTGTACATGTTACCCCAGACCAGCTACTTTGTATCATATACATTTATCTGTGTGTTTCCATTTATTGTGCAACCAGTGAAACAGAGTCATTCCTGTTGACAGTTGCTTTGGTGCATGTGTGATTCTGATGAGTTAACAGCTTGATCAGACAGAACGTTGCCTCCATTGTTTCCTGCTCTCCGTGGTCTCCAGTAACTTTTTAGCGAGTTTTCAGATCCGCAAGACAAACAAGTTTTTTGTTTATATTTTTTATGTTTTGTGACTCATTATAGTAATAATAGGCTATTTATAATTGATGTCATAGTCTCTGTATGTTTATATAAAGCACCTCACTATGCCCACTCACTGCCATTATCTCCCTCGCCTTGAGTCCCGCATCAGACAGTTTGTGTATGGCAGTGGCTCTTGGGCTGTGGTAGGTGTAAGACTTACGTGTCCCTGCCTCTTTATTATCAAGCTGTTAACTCATCTGAATCACAAATGCCATCTTTGTTAATGTAATTAACAGTTATTAGAACACTTGTAATGTGGAGTGATACAGTAGTTTTCATCCAATGTGCTAAAACTTAAAGTATTTCCTTGTCACTGAAAGAAAGCCTGAAAAACAGCTTTACCAAGTCATCTAGGTCTGACATTGCAGCCAAAATGATGTCATGTGACCTCAATGCCAGAATTCTGACTTTAATCTCAGAATTTTGACTTTAATCTCAGAATTCTGTCTTTAATCTCAGAAGTCTTATTTTCTTTTTTTTTTTTTCAAGTGGCCCTAATCCTCTTCTGTATGTAACAGACCAATCAAAATAATTACACAACTTTTTAAGATTGGTCTGATTCTTGTTGTCTTACATCATAGACGTTAAGGCGTCAGCCATCAAATCCACTTTTTATGCACCTTTCAGTCAATCTGAGATGAAAACATAGTTTACCAAGAGAAATTAAGATCAATAATCTTGAAAAGAGTCAATCTAGTGCATAGTGGGCTTGGTAATATTGTATTCCTTTGACAAGAAAAATGAGCCTAAATCATCTTTAAACAAGATCTTGATTCTTGTAATGCTGTTTTTGCATTGTAGAGGTTGATAGTTGAGGGAACAGCATTGGTCCATGTGATCAGTGTCTGCTCTCTCCAGTCCTTCCACTCATTCCTAAACGACCCTCTAATAGACCTCTTCTGTCCACAGTGGACCTGTTAACTATAGATTTGTTTTCATCTCACTGACAAGACGAGAGAGGAGCGTAATACCCACATAAAAGAGTGATGAAACAAAAAACATGAATAAAAACAGTTGGGATATCATTCCATACAAATTAATTCTCTCTTGAGCCTTCACTGTCCCTTACTCTGGCTGAGAACTAGAATGTCTTAATTGCTTAATCGCTTAGCCTTGCGCTTTCCAGCAATCAAGTTGATTCCATTTAAATCAAGTGCCACAAGATGGGGGAGAAACTGGCCTCTCTCCGGCCCTGGAGCATAATAGACAAATGGAGAGTGAGGATACGCCCCCCAAATTGGAAAACACTGGGTCATAGATTAACAGAAAAGAACGCCATTAGCCTGGCGATGAGGAAATCATTTTCCCCTCAGGTGTTTTGGAAGGAGGAAGACACACCGTGGCATCTCTGAATGATCAAAATCTTTGCAGATGACCGTCTTCAACATTCAGAAACCAACAGATCTGCAGAGGTGGAAAATATTTTTATTGAAGTACAATTTTGAAAGCGTTTCTAATTTTGTGCCACTACATTTCAGAGGAAAATATTTTTACTCTGCAAAATTTAACTGTTGGGGTTTTAGTTGCTATTTATTTTGCTAGTAAATTCAAGGAAAACAGGTCAGAAAATTTATTCCAGCATAGAGGAGCATGTAGCATTCAAAGTGACCTGAAAGCATGAAAATTCCTAAAACTGGTGATACAAGATTTGGTGAAAAATGTGTATCTCCATTTTGAGGAATGGATTTGGGGAATTTTTATTATTCTCTTCTGCAATTTTCAACATTTCATTACAAAGTTCCCAAGCTTAGAGATACAAGGTTGTTCAAACTGTCCAATTTAGATTATTGGACAGTTATTGATGCGTTAACATGATAAATGTAAATGCAAGTTTGCAAGTTAATCCTGTTTTTGATTACGAATACATTTTGCTGCTACTATTATTAAAATTTACTGAAGTAGAATTTTGAATCCTGGACTTTTACTCGTAACAGAACAGAGGCAGTTTTACAGGAACATCTGAATTTAATAGGGAAACTCTCTCTCTCTCCATGATGTATGTTCATGGCAGCAGACTGATGTGTAGATGTTTTATGATAATAAAACAGCAAACATCTGCAGACATGAGATTGTTCACTGATCTTGATCAGCAAAGACTGTTCTCTTTTTTTCTCTGGTGCTCTGCGTGGAAGTGAATGACAGCTGCATGAAATAAAATCCCTCATCACCAAAATCTTGATTTTATTTTGAAATGTGGTAATTGAGCTTCACTGTTGGCATGAAATTATAGTTTTTGGTTTTTTTCGCTCATAGATTGAAAGTTGTATGTCATCGTGGCTTCAGGAGAGAAGGCTTTTCTGAGTCCTTCAGCCCATTCGAGCCCACCAAACTCTTTCACCAGGTTAATCAGGTGTAATTTAAAATCCAAAATTCCTGACAGTACATTTTCTGATGTATTGCCTGTATGTTCTGCATGGCTGTTTGGATCAAAGACTGGTTATCTCTTCTATTGAGCTGTTCTAACCTCTGTCCACTCTCATTAAAGGCTGAGAGCTGTGAATTTCCTAGGCAATCAGGGCTAACGCTCCTGGGCAGGTATAGACTATGACACTTTAACAAGTGAAAATGCAAAGCCAAGGAGAACATTAAATCAGAGAGAATGAGAAAACCACAACTGCATTGTCATCAGGTGACAGATGTGTACTTAAAGCAAAGGAGAAAATGCAGAATAAAGTATTTGTATATATTTTGTGTACATGGACACAAAACTGTACTTATTACTTCAGTCCAGTCTCAATCTTTTACAGTTTTTTTTTCTTTTTTTTTATTAACTTGTCTTGGTGTCATGACTATTTTCTGCCCCGACTTGTCTTGACCTTGGCTTCTATTTCATGTTGATTCAAGATTTTCCAATTTGTCTACATAATACATTAATACATAAAATAGGATTTCACGCCTTTTACACATCAAATTCAGTGTAGTCAACACCTATTTACATGCTTCGTGTCTGTAGATGGTGTTGTGCTAAGTGAAGGAATCTGACCCTTATGCCATCACAAGAGCTACTGTACTTCCTGTTGGTCTTAAGGACAACAGGTTTGAAAAGTGAAGTAACTCTCAGAAGTTTAGTTGGGCAGTGGTAGAAGTGGACAAAAAAAGGTGCCAGTACCTTATCCGTGTGCTGGTCACCATTGGCTGGTCATCAGGTAGGGTCCGGAAAATCTCCCTTGTTTTCAAAGGTCAATGTTGACAGGTGTATGTATAGTGATTTTTGTTTTATGTAATGTGTGGCCCTTTGACCGTGAGAATGGAATGAAATTTTATTGGCCCCTGTCCTCATCAAAGTTGCCTATCTCTGGTATATATTAAATACACGGCCCCCCATCTCATTCGTCTGGCTGCAACCTTTGCTAAATTGTTTTCCTCTGTGTTGTTCTGCAGCAGAGTACGGAGGATTTATGAGGGGCTCTGGTACTCCCAAAAATGTCCCGGTACTCTGAAATCAAAATCACAGAGGTCCTGGTACTGTGTATCAGTGACTACCAGCCCATGTCAAGCACTGGTGGTGGGCTGAAACTGCGAAAATATTCTAACGGTGGCTTTACGTTTCAACTTCTGCATTAATTATTTTGATATTTAAGGCTCTTGCAGGTCAATCTACATTTTTGTTAACTGTACAAAATATTTGGAAAGACATTTACATTGTTTATTGCCAGTTTTATCTTGGCCTTGAGTTTGATTCAGTCTGCTATGAGACTTTCTCGCTGTACGCTCAACTTTCTTCATGAGCTACTGATGCTTTTCTTTCAGCTATTGTTGGACAGTTAGCATTCAGCTGCTTGTAAGAAATGTTTGTTGGGAAAAAGGCTCCCTACAGTTTTATACTGTGGTTGTGAGAACTGTTGAGAAGCAAACAGTGTTTTCCCGCTAAATACCATTGGCGGGAAAACCAAAACAACAAGCTAAAAGAGGCTAACATCTAAGCAGAGCTGCAGAGTTGGGTGATAATTCTCTAAAGGTTAGTATAAGTGATGCCGTCGCAATATATAGGGTCATCTGATGCCAACTGATGCGATATATTGTGCAGAGTAACTATGTAACCCCACCTCAGGTTTAGATGTAGTCAATGAAGATGGTCATGGATGGTGTTCAAGGTGATAGTCTGCCTCATTTTTAACCCCATTCTGGGATCCAAGACCAAAGGCAGTTGAGTTTCCAAATATTGAAAAATGCCATTCTTTATCCAATTTTGATCCCTAAGTAGATAATCTCGTCAAAGTCAAATTTAAAAATTTTACAAAAATAAGATTTCTTGTGATTTTTTTTTTTTTTTTTTTNTTTTTTTTTTTTTTTTTTTACCAACTGTCTAAAACTTTTAAACTAAGAGAAGATTTTTTCAATCCTAAAAGAGAATATGGCTTTTAATTGAAGACTTCCTTGACTAAAATAAAAGTCTAGAAAAGTAAAAGTATTGGAGCAAGTTATCGGAGATTTTTTTAAAGGTCCCATGTCATGCTTTTTTTTTTTTTTTTTTNTTTTTTTTTTTTTTTTTTAGCAGTTTAAAACATGTTAAATGTGTCTTTAAACCAAGGTTATGATATGTGTTCCAAAAAAACCCACACATCCAGGCTCTAAGAGACCTCTTTTTCCTCCCAGTTTCTGCCTGCCATCACTATGAGCTGTTTTGAGTGGGCGGGGATGCTATGTTAATG
>VXCM01001758.1:3912-41019 GCA_014773175.1 Lucifuga dentata
TTTTTTTTTTTTTTTTTTTTTTTTTTTTTTTTTAAAACAAAGAACAGAAAGAAATTCTTAAACAAGCATTTATTCTCTGCTGATTCAGGCCTAAGGTGTGTGTTTTGGGATCAAGAGAGCAGCTGTGTATTAACCAGGAAGTGATGCGTCAGGAGAGCAACCACGTCAAGGTACGTGAAGTGATCTAAAATCCCAATATTATCACCAAGTCTCAGACTTTCCTCACCGGTGCACCAGAGGAAACATATTTAATCATTTTCTCAGATTTTTGTAAAACTTGATTCATATTCTGGATGGATTTGACTCGGGCTTTATTGAAAGAGTTCAGACATCTTTCTGCTCGGTGCTGAAATGTGCTGCGAAACAGAACCTGACCTCTGTTGTTACATATGACTGTAATCCACCTCACTGTTTGTTTAATGTTATCCAGAGCGAGTTATTTTATGCATGACGTGTGCAGTGATGCTTTGAATGAATAGATCATGTGTTTATCATATGTTTATCATTCTACATATGATAATTTAATGTTGATATGCACAGGAAAACAAACATTGCTAATCCATTAAAGGCTGAGCTGAGGATCCTCACTCACAGGTGGTCAGACAAAGTGGTGGTGATGATGATGATGATGATGATGATGATGATGCTGATTTCATTTACATTGTCTAAACCCAAATTGTTGTGATTTTTGGATACTTTGCGGTGAAGTGGATTCTATGGAAGACTTGATTGGACAGTCTGAGGCATTCCAGACTTGGGGACAAGGAAGTGTTGACATCTGGATCAAATTTTTGTTGACCTTTGACCTTTACTATAGTGCCACTAAAAAGCCAAAACTTACACTTGGGCACAATGTTTAGATCAACATGGTAATTTTCTGAGCGCGTTCATGCTCTCCATAGGGTGAACGCTTTGAACACTCTAGTTTTTATTAACATCTTTTTATTTGGCTGATATTTCACGGGTCAATCACCATCTTTTTTTTTTTTTTTTTTTTNTTTTTTTTTTTTTTTTTTTAGCCTTGTTGTTTTGTGCAACTATTTTTGGAAATGTTGCCAGTACCAGTGTGGTGTTTAATTACTTCATGTTATGAGCAATTTAAGTGTAGCCGAGCCGGTGAACATAGTAAGAATCTGTAGCATTTATGCTAAATTTAGTTGTTTTTTATTCATTTACATAGAATTACAGCTTGTCTTTTTTTTCTGATAGGTGAGCGTTGGTTAAGTCATTAACATAACAAATAAGGGATATGAGTTGCTGCTGCTGTTGTGCTTTGTTTGTCACATACCAATAAACTCCACATTAATGTTCTGTTTCTCTCATGAATCACCAACATTTCTTCATATTTTGTAGGTTAATATGTGCAAAAGAAAAGTTGCCAGCAGATCGTGTGTCTTCTACAATAACCTTGAAGGTAATGCTTCAGCACTTTGTAAACGAGGAGACATAAATAAATATTTTTGCTGCTTAAATTAGAAATAAGAAAATAAATGACAGCACATATAATAGAAATGCAATATCTGTGTTCTTTGGGCATGTTGATGCAACTTGTGATGCAACTTATTAAAATCAGGCCCACATCCAGCGAATAAACTGGGAAATTTTTCTTGGTTTAATTAAAGTTTATGGAGTTGTGAAAAGGCAGCAAAAAATAATTCTGCTTTTCTAGTTAGGAAACGTATATGGAAAATTATAAACAGCAACTAGGGAGATAAGTTGTAATCTGGAAAAAAAAAAGCATGCATTACCAAAAAAACTCTGGAAAAAAAAATTAACTCTGGAATGGATCCTTTGTGGTCTGAACATGATCCAACAACAGCTCAACTTATTGATCTGCTGTTGGATCAGAAGTTGTGTGGGTCAATTTATTGATCTGGTGATTGCTTAGCAGCAGAGATGCTTGGTTCATGATAAATAAACTCTGCTTTGATGATCAAACCAAACAGATGCTGTTAAAGGTGGAAACATGGAAACACATCACTCTTAGCTAACACATGTTGGTGTTGGTTTTCCACATGTCTTGAAGTCAGATTCAGCTTCTGCTGTCATAGTTTTCTTGCTTTATGGATCAAATGGTGCTATGACGAGGAAAGGATCCACATTCATCTTTGTTACTCTGATTTAGTTTTCCCACCATAGGAAACTACTTCCTGTTTTGATTTTCTTTTTCCGCCCCAGACATTTCTGACCAATAAACAGAGAGAGTGTTGTCATGTGACTTTAGCTGATATATTTTGGTTCGTTTGGATGTTTTCATGTGTGAAACTGAACCAAACAACAATTTAGTTCCTGATTCAAACAAACCACAGCAAACAATCTACAGATCTGATCCAGACCAGAACAAACGATCCACAGATCTGAAAGTGCTCAAAGTCAAGTATTAACCTGACCTAAATGATTCTTATCCACAGTGAATTAGATGAAATGCTTCACAATACATCTCATTTTGTTGAGAATTATACTGTATATATGTGTGACATGTTTGTATAAAAAGCATTATTTTTTTTTCTTTTATTAGAAGGAAGCATCGACAAAGACTTGGTGAATTCTATCCCTGATGTGGAGGACCTGGTTAAATTTGGCAACAAACATAGGTGTTACTTTCTTTTTTCATAATCCAGCTTAATTTTGTTACAATGCAAGAATTATATTTACTTTAAATGGTCTAGTCATCAGATCACTCATCAAGTACAGAACTGACTTTAGTTGTCGCTTAGCTGCAGAATAACATTTCATATTCATTAATTCAGTTGAATTTTCAGAATTACAAACTTAACTTTTTAAATTTAACCTTTATTTAATGAGCTTTGTTGACACAACAATAGAGGTAATCACTTCAGTTCATATTTATGAGTTGTTTAAACTCTTAATTCATTAATTCATTCATAAGTAGTGTGATATGATGTGAGCGTGTCTCTGTTGGTGTCTCTCATTGTGGACATGCATCTGCTGCTGTAGGCATGTCTGGTCTGATGTGGTCATGTCTTTTATTTCCTGTGGACATTTCTGTGGTGATGTGGGTGTGTTAGTGTCTGTATGTAGCAGCTTTATGCACTTAAAACTTATTTCTACCATTGCTGTTTCACACAATAAGTACATGACTGAAGTAATTACATGAGTAAGACAATAAATAAACAAATAAATCCTGAGAAACATAAAAACAATTTTAACATTTTCCCCATAATGGGTTATATTTATTGGGCTCAAACATGCAAAATCACCGGAATGCTCCTTTAATAACTCAGCAATAATGCCCAAGCAGTTTAGTGTAAAACATGTTACCTGTGTCCTCTGAAAAGGTATTAAAACACCTTTCAGTATTTATTCATTCATTTCTACAGTCTGCAGTTAAAGATGATGTCATTTTTTCATGAAGTCAGAATGACATCAACACTATTTCAGAATAAAGTGTCGTTGCGAAGCTGTTTGTGCAGAGAAACGTCAGAGGATGCTGCTTCACGTTCTACGTGTTCCTTCTTTTTATTCTTCAGGGTCTGCCCATACTACCTCTCACGATCAATGAAACAACAAGCAGACATCATTTTCATGCCTTACAACTACCTGCTGGATCCAAAGGTGAGCTGACCTGAAAACCAGCATTAAAGACTGTTAAGAGAACGTGGCTTTGATGTATGATATGAGAGAGTGAGAGAGAGAGAGAGAGAGAGAGAGAGAGAGAGAGAGAGCACTCCTTGTCATAGATTATACATGTCTGTGGAACGGCATTCTAATCAATGCAGCATCAGATTTAAAGGACCATACCACCCATTTTGCATGTTTGAGCCTAATATATTCAATTTTCATACGTCACATTACTGACAATCATTTCCCAAAGGATAAAACCGTATTTCAGCTTTCCTAATATTTTGCAAAATCTCTTAATCTTTCAAAATCAAATATTCAAGTGATACACCCACCTTAAAAATCCATGTTTCTCCTGCTAATAGTTACACAGCCTTATGAAGTCATGGTCGTTAAAATTTTTCCATAAATGCAGGTCTTCTTTTGGGACTATATTCCCCCGTGGAGACGTATGTTCACTCCACGCTTTTTATTGCGCTTAAACGCTAAAATTGCGTATCTTCTAAAAAAAAATTTGAATACACTTGTTTGTGATGATGGATCCCAAGAACGTTTCAAGTATCAACAAGTTGATTTTAATAGCGTACCAGAATGACCTGAAGCCAATGGCGGTCTGGAAGGTAGGAAAAACATTTTTTAACTCACCATTCCAGTAGTATGCTTTGGGAANGTATGGTCCTTTAATGTGTCTACAAGGGCAAATATAATCAGCCACATTCCCTCATTCATAAACGTCTGTTAGCAGCATCTTTTATCATTTCCCTTAAAGAGGTGTTACTACAGTATTTCCTTATTTACATGACAGGAAGTGATTCATAAAACAGACTGACATGCTAAAATGAAGACGAGTTTCAGTCTAACGGTAAATTTCATCACTGTGAAGTTTGAATGACTTTTTAAAGGCTCATACCAGTGGTTTTGCGTGTTTGAGCTCAATACATGCAACACACAAACACACACATTACGTTGCTGCCAACCATTTTCAAAAACCTAATATCGTATTTTAGTTTTCCTGTTATTTTGTTAAATATCCTAATCTTTCAAATTAAGTAAATCTGAAAAATAAGAACAAAGTTTGGTTTGCTGTGATTATTTATCTCAACACGTTTCAAGTCTCCACAAGCTGATTTAACAGTATACTGGAATGAACTGAAACCAATGGCAGTCTGGAAGGTAGGAAAAACAATTGTAATATTTACCGTTCCAGTAGTATGTTTTGGGAAATCGTGGGTAGTAACGTAACATTTATACAGGTTATATTTATTGGGCTCAAAACCACCGGTATGCTCCTTCTTGACGTTTCCTTGTTGAGAAATTGAAACAGCCAACATAACGTTACACGTGTTATTTTCAACGTAGGATCTATTTAATCCATCTTGCATCATTAGTCGTCTATCTGCATTGCTGCGATAATATTTAACGTTTCTAACGTGTATTTCATCATAAAATGCTCTTACAGACATGACAAAGACACATTAAAGCGTGTTGTTACCGTGCTTCCTGTCTGTTTTCACACAGAGCCGCAGGACGCACAACATCGAGTTGAAAGGAGCCGTAATCATCTTTGATGAAGCTCATAACGTGGTAAGACATGTTTCAGTCTGAACGTCGTCTTTTGCCGACCTCTGACTCAAGTATTTACATGTTCTTTATTTTAAATGCACCATATATGATGCCTGTGTTTGACCCGAAGCACCCGGATGCAGAAATGCAGGTTTGCGCCTATGCACATTTCAAAGCCAGACGTAAAACAAATGCTGCAATGGATGAAAATGAGAGAAATATTTATATATGATCAGTGTGTTGGCAACTTTTGAATGTGCAGAGAAACATTTGATATATTGTTTATCGTCAAGACTCTCCATCAGGATTCGTGGTTTGGTCATTTGATCAGGGTAGAAGTGGGAGGGGCCTGTTATTACACAGTAACACATCTGTCTGACATAAACACACATCAGCATGTCTGATAGTTTCTGCTGATGGGGAGTGAATATTGTTTTGATTATTTACATCATTCATATGCAGAATAAAGTAGAAGTGTTGCATTTTATTACATGTGAGTTGGAAAGACGAGGAAATTCTGATGTTTATTTGGATTGCAGTCACATTGGAAGCTGTCCATTTATTGTTACACAGAATTGTGCAACAAGTTGGGTGAGCATTTCTATGGAAGCCCCGAACTGTGTGTGTGTGTGTGTGTGTGTGTTAAATGGCGTCTTTATCTCAGATGCAGGCAGCAGACATCAGGCTGTGCCGTCATAAAACTGCTGAACTGAGTTATAAGAAGCACCATTTCCTGTCCTAGCCTCTAACTCTTCTGCACCTACAATTTATATGAACCCTAGTTCTATATCTTAAACAGATCTGAGAATATCTCAATCGTGTGCTTTTTTTTTTTTTTTTTTTTTTACATCTATGTAATGTGTATCTGATATGTGCCACGTATGAGCAAATGATCCTAATCTGGTTGCTTGTACAGCTTTAGAAATTCCTCACAGTAGCTCTGATCTCATCATTTGTCAATAATCTTCAGAGAGACAGTGTTTCTGTTGTCTGCAGGAGAAGACGTGTGAAGAGTCGACATCTTTTGACCTGACGCCCTATGACCTCGCCTCAGCCATTACTACTGTGGACAAGCTGCTAGTGGAGCAGGCTAAAGAAGCTAGTCGAAGAGACGCTGCCGCTGAAGAATTCATCGTAGGGTCTCTCAGCTGCGGTTAGAGCATGTTTGTCTTCTCGTGCTGTATAACCATGATTCATAGCCTGAGGTTTGATCTTCCAGGCTAAAGGACCATACTGGTGGTTTTGCATTTTAAAGCCCAATAAATACTACAACCGTTTTGCGAAACATAAAACTGTACTTTAGTTTTCCTGTTATTTTGCCAAATCCTCCAATCTTTCAAAACCAAATGATGAGGTGATACACCCAGCTTAAAATTCAATGTTTCACATGCTAACTACGCTCAGTTGTACCGTAGAAGGTGCGATGCTTGAATTTCTCTTTAAAAGACATCTTCTCCTGGGACTATATTCCCTGGCAGAGACATAATTTTTTTTTTTTTTTTTTTTTTTTNTTTTTTTTTTTTTTTTTTTGTGCAGCTCCATGTTGGATCCATTAAAATAAGTAAATCAGAAAAATAATAAGAACAAAGTTGGTTCGCTGTGATTGATTATCTCAATTACATTTCAAGTCTCTACTAATTGATTTTTTTTTTTTTTTTNTTTTTTTTTTTTTTTAATATGTTGTACTGGAATGAACTGAAACCAATGGCAGTCTGGAAGGTAGAAAAACAATTCTAATATTTACTGCTCCATGTTTGGCAGTATTGTAACGTGTGTGTGGGTTGTATTTATTTGGCTCAAACATGCAGAACCACCAGAATGGTCCTTGAAGTTGCACACATCGGTGCAGGTTTCAAAGCATTGAATTACAAGTGTAAAATGTATTTGACTGGTAATTCATACGTGTATTAAGATGGTAATGTTTTTTTGTTGCAGGTCTAAAAATGGATATAAGTATCATTGCTAACATAAAGCGTAAGTATTTTTGTATTTTTCATGATGATAAGCAACACAAACATTAAAGTATTATTTTTGCAGTAATTAGGCACCATGAAGTAGTTGTAAATCATGACGAAACCAAACTCATCATCATGACAACCTCCTCAACGTCCCTGTCTGCTTTTTTTCAGAGATTCTGTTGGATCTTGAAGCTGCCATTGATTCCTATGATGTGTGCAGCGAAACAGGGATCACAAAGCCTGGAAGGTACCTGAGTGTTTGGAAGTACTCGTGAGGTTTTAACAGGATCTGTCAGCTGATTGGTCCACTGGTCAGCTGATCTGTCAGGGAGCGGGAGTTTTGTTCTTGGAGATTTCAGTTGAAACATGGGATAAATTTGGTTCATTAGCATACTGTATGTTGTTGAGGAAAATTGAGTAAAAATTAGGTTTTCCAGCATGTCCACCTTAAATTGTATTTCGGTCCAAATCCAGACTGGTGTCCAGTATGGGGGACCTATTGATTCATGATTTAGTACATGATTCAGAATATTTAATAAAAACAGTAAGGCTGCAGAAAGTTAGATTAAAATGAATTATTATTATTATTTTTTTTTTAAATCTCCTCTCTCTCTCACAGCTTCATCTATGAGCTGTTCCAGAAAGCTCACCTGACCTACAGCACCAAGACGAGCATCTCTGAGGCTCTGGAGCAGATCATCACCTGCCTAGCAGGACGTCAGTTTGGCCTTTTTCTTTTCTTCATATTGATACCCTAAGTTTCAACTTTTGATTTGTCATTTCAGATATTATTTAAACAGTAAGATGGATGAAAATGGCATGGACATAAATATTGGGACTCTACTGACTTTATTATGTTTAAATTAGCTTTGCATTCAGTCCAAGCACACTTTAAAGGACCATACTGGTAATTTAGCATGTTTGAGCCCAGTAAATACTACCCATATACACATTAATGCCAACCAATTTCTGCTTGTCATCAGAACCTGGAATCTTCCTCAACACAACTGGACTGCAGAAGCTGGCAGACATGATACAGGTACACAGCAAGACGAAACTAAGTTCATAAAATTAACCTCATAAAACACAGATTTAACGTAAAATATCAAATATCTCACAGCCATGTTCCCTCATTCATAAATGTCTGTTATCATTTACCTTAAAGAGGCGTTACTACAGTATTTCCTTATTTACATGACATGAAGTGATTCATAAAACACACTGACATGCTAAAATGAAGACGAGTTTCAGTCTGATGGTAAATTTTGTCATATGAAACCTGATGATGTTTTCAACTGTATTTGCCTCACGTGTTAGTGATCAATAACTTTGATAAACTCACTCAGCTGATCAGTCAGTTNCTGTATTTGCCTCACGTGTTAGTGATCAATAACTTTGATAAACTCACTCAGCTGATCAGTCAGTTTATTTATATCTGATGTCACACACATTCACTGAGACTCTTCATCTAGACTCGGACTCTGAGCTCAACACACACACACAACCACTCGCCCCTCGCGCGCTAAACTCTGTAGTGTCTGGATCTCTTAGCTTAGTGTTGATCTCTTAANCACTCGCCCCTCGCGCGCTAAACTCTGTAGTGTCTGGATCTCTTAGCTTAGTGTTGATCTCTTAAAACATGAAGCTCTAAGTCAGAGTTTCTGTTTCTTTTCTGTTTTATTGTGTCAGTTTCTCTTTAACAGCAGATGAATCAGGATTAATCTTAAATATTAAGCATCTCATTAACACGCTGATCTTCATGTTTACCTGAAACACACCTGACAACAACATGTCGGTAATGATAATAATGGGAAAAAGATGCTCTGGAAACTTGAGTTTAAATTATCACAGGTTTTATTAATCGTGATGCCGTGTAGTTACTGTAATTTTTTTTTTTTTTTTGAATTCCTCCGTTGTTTAGTTAATTGATACTGAAGTGGTTTGATTTTGATGCATAATAAATTCTGAAAATAAATTTGAATAATTTGTGGAGTTTTAGAAATTGTCACGCCAATATTGTAATTAATTTCCAATATTAGTTTATTTAAGCTTCTGTGTCAATATCATCAACTTATTTGTAACTTTGTGGTATATTACAAACTTTGCTGCTGTTCGTTCTTTTTGATAATATAAAGCTCATGTTTTAGAGAAACTACTGATGCTTGATTCTTTATCACAGGCAGCATTACTCCTTCATCTCTTCTCCTGTAGTTGGTGTTTCCTGGTGAACCGGAGGGCGCGGACAGCATGACAAAGATGCAGTCCCACACAGCTCTCTTTAAGGTTTGTCCGACTTAAACGTCATCAAAATAACTCTGTATTCTCTCTGCATTCATATCTCATATCCTGTCTGTCTCACACAGGTTCATATCCACCGGGACTCCAAGAAAAAGCAGACCAGTGACCCGTGGGCGCCTTCTTCATCAAAGAAAGAAGGTAATGAGAATGTTACACTGACGTTTCAGCTACTTTTACAAGTGGTACATTTCTAACTTCCAGGTGGGTTTCCACTTTCAGAAGTTATTTAAATTTTCAGTCGACCTTCCTCACAGCTCACAGTTTGCCTTCTCATAGCAGGAAAAGCTCATTTATAACGGTTGCATATGCAAAACAGAGCTATCCATACTCAGGTTTTATAAAACCAAACGTGATGGGAGAATGATTCTCAATAATTCTTCTGACGCAAATCAAACCTCTGACAGAATAGCGGCTCGACATATAATCTTGTCCTGTAACGTTAATAATGCATATTCTCATCTCGCGGTTCATTTTGATAACTTCAAAGGTACAAGTCAGTTATTCTGATTCGGAATATGAATAAGTGATTAAAACGGTGCATAAAGGAAGCAGCAGGTTAATGTTCTGCTCATGACAGAATCTCTCTGATCTGAGCAAACAGATTGTCATCTTCATTTTTATTTGTTGGTCAACCTGCAGCGGCTCTTCTCAGGTACTGCTCCTCACCTGTCCAAACCTTCAGACGGCAGAGGGGAGGAGCTTGGGCTTACTCAGCATGCATGCTCAGCATGCGTGATCAGCCTGCATGTTTGGCCTCTGTGCTTGGTGTGCATGCTCAGCATGCACACAGGGTTGCGGAAATGCTGCTGATAAAAATCAGATTCATCTGCACATCAGTGTCCATCTTCATGTGCAGTGTTGAACCTTTTCACCCTTCAGCTCTGAAAATGTTTTATTAAATGTAACTTTACATTTTCATATTATTTACTAATCACTGAATTGACTCCACTTCCTGCTCTAGCATGTTGTTTGTTGGTGATAAAACTGCTGAGAAACCATATCAGATATTTTCCTCAAATCAAACTTCACCTCGTCCACAAAACTTCCATTTCTGCCTCACACAATTTTTTGTTGATCGACCAATGAAAAGTCTCCATTCTCTCTGAAGACCAATGACGTGCAAACTCATTACTCATTTCTGTGTACAGTATAGNAAAGTCTCCATTCTCTCTGAAGACCAATGACGTGCAAACTCATTACTCATTTCTGTGTACAGTATAGATTCACATCTATACTGTACACAGAAATTCACATAGATTCACATCTATACTGTACACAGGATTCACATATTCACATATTGACCACTTGAGTTAAATCGTGGGATAATGAGCCTTTTTTATGTGNCAGGATTCACATATTCACATATTGACCACTTGAGTTAAATCGTGGGATAATGAGCCTTTTTTATGTGCATACATTTTCAAGTCATTTGAGATTTATAAAGAGGAAATTGCATGGAAGAGTGCATACACATGGTTTTATAAATCTGAATAATTTGAGCTTTCATGAACTTTAAAAATAATTCCATGTACAGCGAGTGAGTCTGTCATTCCACTTAATTGTGCTTGTGCCAGTGAGTCATGCACACAGTTTTAGAACCTCTACTTTAGGGCAAAGGATGAGCTTTTTTTTTTTTTACACAAAACCAACCNACTTTAGGGCAAAGGATGAGGTTTTTTTTTTTTACACAAAACCAACCAACATCCGTGAAACTTGCTGTGGACGTTCAGATGATGGCCCAGACTGACTCAGTTGACTTGTTTCTTCCTGCCATTGAATAAAGCTCCTGAAACTGCGTCTGTTGTTGTGCACCTTGTAGGAAACATTCTGAGTTACTGGTGTTTCTCGCCTGGGTTCAGCATGCTGGAACTGGTGCAGCAGAGCGTCCGCAGCATCATTCTGACCAGCGGGACTCTGTCTCCTCTTTCATCATTCACCTCTGAGATGCGCATGTAAGTTTTCTCATCACTCCTCAAAGTGTTTTAACCTGCAGAGTCACATTATTCCTTCACAGCTCCTTCATTCATGATTAACTCATGCCAAGTAGAGATTAGAGGATTTCTTAAAACATGTCACTGTCAGTAATAAAATAAGTTCAGAGCAGCAGTAATATTCACCACATTTCTGCCTGAATGAGATGTGAATGAGATGTGATAATGATGACAATGACTCTTGGCAGTGACTTTCAATGTATTTGTTAGAGAATAATGTGGATATAATAACCAACCAGATAACGTGAGGTTTGTTTTATTCGTAACACATCCACGTCGGCAAATTGATGTCACATTTGACAAATCCCCTAATTTTTCAAAATCAAATTTTCTGGTGACACACTCACTTTAAAATTCGATGTTTTGCATTTTAACACCAACATCTTATGGACCGTCTCCTCTTCCTGTTGCATCAGTAAACACAGCAGCTCCTCCTTATGAAAATCACTCGTCATGAGTGGCGCCATCTGTAAACAGCTTACTTCCTCTATGATAACATGGGCCGGATTCCTAAAGTTTAGCGCATGACTTAACATAAGGCAACGTCGTTAACGTTGATAACCACGTTCCTTCATTCATAAATGTCTGTTATCAACATTTTTTATTGCTTGTCTTTGCAGAGGCGTTACTACAGTATTTCCTTATTTACATGACAGGAAGTGATTCATAAAACACACTGACACACTAAAATGAAGAAAGTTTCAGTCTGATGGTAAATTTCATCATATGAAATCTGATGATGTCAAACTGTATTTGTCTCGTGTGTGTTAGTGATCAATAAGTTTGATAGATAATAAGACTCAGCTGATCAGTCGATTTATTTACATGGAGAGTTTTGATCTGATCTCACACACATTCTAGTGGTGCTGAAGCTTATTCATAACCTCACCTGCTGTGCTGTGTGTCTAAGTCCCTCACACACACACACACACACACACACACACACACACACACACACACACACACACACACACACGTGCACACAAGGACAGATACTGGAAGTTTGAGCTACCATCTGATATGCTTGATATGCTTGGACCAACGGACGTTATGCCTGCTATTTGGGAAGAAGTGGGAGAAAAGTAGGATGTCATCCTCAGCCTCATGGTGAATCCTACATCAAAATGATGTTCCTGATGTGTTCTGGTGTTTATGGAGTGAGCATAGACAAAGAACAGGAGGATATGTATTCCTCATGAGGGGATATTTTAGGCTTCTTTTTCTTTTCAACATTAAGATTTTCTTTAGTATGGTAGCAGAGACTAATAGCTTATCTAGAACAGGTGTCCCTACGAGCGGGCAGTGAGTCGACAAGGAAAAAACATTCATACTCAAAGGTAGACAGAAGAAAATAACTAACTCTAACTTCAATACAGTAGTTAAAAAAAACTGTCTGTGTGCAGCATCTTTCTCATCACTCCACCACACAGACAGTAGGAGAACCAGACTTTCCTGATGCTAGAACACACGAGCATGATGTGGAACAAAATTCAGCCAGCAAAGGAGGGAAAGAAGAAATGTAGTATGTAGAATGTATGTAGTATTTTTAGATTTAGTAAATGCATTTTGTTTTCCATGGTCTGATGTACTCTAACATGAAGAGTTAGAGTACATCAGGGGTCCTATATGTCAAAGGTCATCAGGAATATTCAGATTTGCTTCACAGCTGCACATTTTACTGCAGTAACAACAACAACAGCTGGAGATATAAGACAGCAATATATTACATATATTATTAGTCTTTGCTGTGATCATTAAGGCATCTGAATGGGTTGTAGATGGACAGAAGCTTCAGGAGGACGATAACAACCTGTATGACAACATGACTAAAGTCTGCTTCCTCTGACATGCCTGTCAGAAAAGGGAAAGGAAACCCATTTTCATTGGTCTGCATCTGACAACATTTGTAGCTCTCCTACTCCGCCACTCCACCAGGCATGCCCACTCCACTAGACATGACCATTTCAAATAGTGAAGTGTGTTGAGGGTTTTCTCTGCATCCATACTCCAGGGAGAGAAGTGAAAGTGAAACTGTGCCCTGTTATCCCCGTTTATAATAAAATGGAGACACAAAAACATGCAGAAGACACAGAATTCCTGTTAATAATCCCTCCCTAAAGGGAAAGTTTGCGTTGTTATCCCGTTTTATGATTTATCACATTCAGATTACAAAAACAAAGACACACACTTGTATCCTCTCTATGATGGTGACTTTTTGCCCCACCCTCCAGTATGAACATTCTAAAAATGCTATGATTTTACACAGTGGATGTCCATCAATGTCTAAGTCAAACTGGCTGAGTCAGATGAAGCAGACTGCGACCCTTAACCCCTGAACCCTAAACCCTAACCCCACATGTGTCATAGCGTCAGAGAAGCATAAAGACGTTAGTACTCTAGACAAACTTCAGCTGTGCTTCACTATTTTATGTGCTGCTGTATGAAACACTTCACATGAAGAGAAGTCAAAGATTCATTTTACGATAGGAAATGTTTGGGACGCTGTCTCAGCACTGTGGCTCCGTATGGAAAAAGGGAGTTTGGAGCTCCTCGTTTCCATCATAACACAGGATTTAACTGAAAAGGTAAGGCGGGAGGTTTCTCAAGATGTGTTAGCGCTGAGTGTGTTAGACAGGAAGTGGTGGTTTCTCAGGCAGCTATTATGGACATTGTAGGGCCAGCAGGGACGTAGGGGTTTGGACTCAGCATCAGACAGCCGGTGTGCAGCAAGTCAGCATCAGTGGGGAAGAGAAATCTGTTCTGTTGTAATGCTTTATGATAAGTAAATCAAAACTGAAGATGCTGCTTCATCAGGTGTTTGTACGTGTTGTGTGTTTCAGCCCGTTCCCCGTGTGTCTGCAGAACAGCCACGTGGTGCAGCGGGACCAGGTCTTTGTTGGCATCGTTGAAAAAGGGCCTGATGGGGTGCAGTTAAGTTCAGCATTTGATAGAAGGTTTGTATTGACTGTTACATCTGTTACGTCTACCTGGTACATCTACCTGATGTACACCTGCCTGTTACACCTACCTGGGCAAGGGTGCACCNCCCCCCCCCCCCCCCCACAGATTACTGCTTATTCTCCTTTAATATACAGTACCAAACATTTAAAAGGAAATGACAAAAAACAAAGTTATCAATGAAACAAGAGTAAAATTCAAATTCAGAATCTTGATTCATCTGTTGCACCGTCAATATCGGAATTCTCATATCTTAGTAAAGAACTTCAGACTTAGTGAGAGTTTGTCCTTAGAACAGTTGTTCTAATCCTTAAATGTTTTCTTCTTAGTTTGGTCAGTTTAGTGAAGTTGGTAAAGATCATATTTTTTCCTTATTTGATAGGTTTGTTCCTGAAAACATGGCATCATTAGGCAACACTGTTGGTAAGAGGAAATAATGTTTTATAAATGTTCGTATTGTAAAGCTAACAGTGTTGGTATAATTCCTCACAGGTGATTAAGTTGTGCTCTTCATGGCACGATGATGATCTTTTTCCTTACTTTGTGACTGTATCATGAGATTCATGAATGTGTCCGTCATTTTTCAGCCAACGTGAGCCGTGTGGTTCCTCATGGGCTGCTGGTGTTTTTTCCCTCCTTCCCTTTGATGGAAAAAACGTTGGAATTCTGGAGAGTAAGTTGAAATTCAGCAGAATCATAGGTGTGGAAATTTATCATGTAATATGCAGGTTTTCTCATGCTTCAGATGACTTCTAAACTGAATGACAGCTGATGTATTTGGTGTGCTGAAAAATGATGATGATGATGATGATGACAGTAAATCTTGTCTTTCACCAGGCAAACGGACATGCAGATCGTATTGAAAACATTAAGCCGATGTTTGTTGAACCTAAGGGGAAGGGCACTTTTACTGAGGTCAGTGAAGTTTTATTAATATCTACATAAAGAAACTTATTTCTTAGTAAGCAACATTGGTCGACCTCACAAACCTTAGAGCATTTTCACACCCGCTTAGTTTGGTCTGGTTCACTAGGGTCTGTTTTGGTGTGTTAGTTTGTGCAGGTCTGAATACAGCAAACACACCCAGGTGTGGAACAAAACAACTTTGCTACATTTTGAGGAGGCTCCACCCAAACTCTGTTCACTTGTGGTCTGAACATGATCCAAACTAGCAGTCTAGTTTGGATCATGTTCGTAAGTCAGGCAGTCCCTGACTTACGAACCTCCAACTTACGAACAACCTGTACTTACGAACTGACTGCCATAAAGCCTATTAAATTAAAAATTCAAGTTACATACAATGATTTGTGATAACGAACAGCGCACTACTTTATGTCGCACATCAAAACAACAGAAGAATGCCTCTTCCTACATGCAAGACATCAAGGAGCGAGAGTAAGTGTTAACCTACCCGTTAACAAACACACACACACATTCTCTCTCTCTCTCTCTCTCTCTCTCTCTCTCTCTCTCTCTGTTTACGATGTTTTAGTATATCTGGAAGTGTTTCTTTAGTATTTCTTATGCATAGAAAGGTAAAATATATATGCTAGATACGCACCTTACGTAACTGTTCTGACTTATGAACAGCCGTGGGCACGGGACTCGTTTCTAACCTGGGAACTGCCTGTACTTCAGAACCAGCTACATGTCTGTAAACACCACAGACATAAACATGGCTGTAACATGGCATCTCCAGTTCCTCCTATTGTAGCAAAGCTACACATGAAGGAGGTAGAAAGGAAANTAAAATATATATGCTAGATACGCACCTTACGTAACTGTTCTGACTTATGAACAGCCGTGGGCACGGAACTCGTTTCTAACCTGGGAACTGCCTGTACTTCAGAACCAGCTACATGTCTGTAACATGGCATCTCCAGTTCCTCCTATTGTAGCAAAGCTACACATGAAGGAGGTAGAAAGGAAANCTGTAACATGGCATCTCCAGTTCCTCCTATTGTAGCAAAGCTACACATGAAGGAGGTAGAAAGGAAAGCATAGATTCCTACATGAACAGGTGAACATGTGTTCAGATTAGCGTGTGCTTGTATGTTCTCAGCATGTTGCTCCATTCTCCTGTTCAGCATCTGAAGGCAGCACGNTAGCGTGTGCTTGTATGTTCTCAGCATGTTGCTCCATTCTCCTGTTCAGCATCTGAAGGCAGCACGTCTTTTTCACACCATGTAAAGCAACATGTGGTTTTCCAATGGTAAATGCAGCAATTTAGTCCCTGATTCAGACCAGAGCAAACGATCTGCAGGTTTGAAAATGCTCTTTAACTATTTTTGTCTTTCTGAGTCTGAAAATATTTGAGTCCTGGAGTGAAATATTGAAGTTTCCTGAAAGGTAAAAGTCAACATTAACACTGTCAGCAGTAAATAATCGTGTATTTCTTTCTGTTTTTAGGTTGTTGATGGTTATTACCAAAAAGTCAATGATCCAAAGTCCAAAGGAGGCAGTTTCTTTGCTGTGTGTCGAGGAAAGGTGAGGTCACTGGAAATAAATGCTCACAGCCTCCGATATGCCCCATAAATATGCAACAACATCTTTATGACCGTCCAAACAAAATTAACCATTAGGTAAACATGTTTTATTGCAGAGTTGTTGTATTTACTGGCATTGTAAGACACTAAAATATTTCCTTCAAAAAGTCTCTAGTAAACATATGAATAATAATTATCCAGGTTTGTGTCTCTGTAGGTAATTTAACATTTAGTTGTGTTTTGGTGGTGATTTGGAGAATTAGTTTTCCATTAAAGGAGCATATCATCTCAATAAATACAACCTGCATAGACATTACATTACTGACAAACATTTACCTAAACTGGAGCAGAGCGGTAAATATTAGAAGTGTTTTTCCTACCTTCAGACTGTCATTCAGTTCATTCCAGTACGTATAAAAATCAACTTGTAGAGACTTGAAAGGTGCTGAGATAAATAATCTACCTCAAAGAACATGTCTGTTAGGATTTTTGTCTAAGTTACTTAATTTATCAGTCAATATTGAGCTATACGAAACAAAATGGAGGAGAATTTTTACCCAGAAATGAAAACAATCACACCTTCTACAATTGTAGGGAAGTGTTAGCAAGTGAAACATTGAATTTTAAGCTGGGTGTGTCAGCTGAACATTTGATTTTGAAAGCTTAGGGGATTTGACAAAAAAAAAGAAAAACAAAACTAAAGTGTGTTTTAGTTTGTTGGTAACGTGTGTGCAGATAGTATTTATTAAGCTTAAACATGCAAAACTACCGGTATGGTCCTTTAAGGCTTAATGAGCAGCTTGATGGCTGGCAGGTGTCTGAGCCTATCACAGCCAGCTTTGGTGGTTACCGCTTGACTCATGGGAATAAACTTAATCATAACATTAATAATAATAATATTCTTATTGAGTCACTATAATTAATCATGTTGAATAATTTGTTCCTTTGTGAATTTCCTTCCTGAGTCAGGCCAGCGAGGGGCTGGATTTTACAGATACGTTTGGTCGGGCAGTCATCATCACAGGACTTCCTTTCCCCCCTCGGATGGACCCTCGCGTGGTTCTGAAGATGCGTTTTCTGGATGAGATGAGGTGTCAGAAAAGTGCGGGAGTGAAGGTGTGTGAACTCTCTCTGCTGTGTCTGTCAAAGCGTTTGGAGGTGATTTCCGTGTTTTTCCTGACTGTCCGTCTCGCTCTGCGTGGGCAGTACCTGTCTGGGCAGGAGTGGTACAGGCAGCAGGCTTTCCGGGCCGTGAACCAGGCCATCGGCAGAGTGATTCGCCACAAGGAGGATTATGGAGCCATCTTCCTTTGTGATGAGAGGTCAGACTTTGTCATGTTAATTCTCAATAACTGGTTGTATTACTGCTGAATATGCATGACGCATTGTGTGAGCAGATGCATGCAGTGTTAAAACGCCTGTTACTCAGAGTGAGAGTACTCTGATTTACACTGATTTTCACTCTAATTATGGAGTGAAAATCTGATGTTTGAAAAAAGAAAGATTTATTGTTTGAATCTGAGTGTAATCAAAGTTTAACGTGCATGTAAACATAATGACTCACAGGGTTCATACACACCTGGAAAAACTGGGAATTCTCCAATGCAGCTAAATAGCTGAATTTCCCAAAATGTCACGGAAAGCTGCATTTGTGCTGCAGCAGTTTTGTGTTTGATGCTTTGTGCACTGAAGTGGTGAGAATGGTGAATGGTAAACCACTTATTGAAGCTGCTAAACCATAACAGTGTATAGTGTTATTGATGATGAATGATAAGTTTGCATTGTGTTTTACATATCTGCATGTTAAGTCCTTCAAAATGTCCTGGACGAAGTTAGAGCCCATCAGTTAAATCTGACAATATTGGCTTAAACCAGACATGTCAGACATGTTGTTAATGGCATTAATGTTGGCAGATGTGCAGACAGAAGTTGCAGTGCATAAGATTTTTTTTTTTTTTTTACAAGTTTAATCCCTCCTTTTCTTAAAGGACCATACTAGCCGTTTTACATGTTTGAGCCTAATATATTCAATTTTTATACATGTTATGTTACTGGCAATCATTTCCCAAAAGATAAAACTGTATTTCAGCTTTCCTGATATTTTGTAAAATCTCTTAATCTTTCAAAATCACATATTCAAGTGATACACCCACCTTAAAAATCCATGTTTCTCCTGCTAATAGTTACACAGCCTTATGAAGTCACGGTCCTTTAAATTTTTCCATAAACGCAGGTCTTCTTTTGGGACTATATTCCCTGGTGGAGGCATACATTCACTCTGCGCTTTTTATTGCTCTTAAACGCTAAAATTACATCACCTCTAAAAAAAACACCTGGAATATACATGTTGTTCACGATGATGGATTACTTGATTTTGAGCAGTGAAATAATAAATAAACACATTTGTCTCTGCAGGTTTAAAAGCAGCGATGCTCAGGCTCAGCTTCCATCCTGGCTGAAGCCTTACGTGCGTCACTGCAACAACTTTGGAAACATGGTCCGTGACGTCACACAGTTCTTTAAGGTTGCACAAAAAATGGTAAGTCATAGACGTGTGATGACACAGTAAGTTCCCTGATTTGGATGTTGAGGGGCTCTGATATCATCACTGTGACTTGTTTCTGCTTCAGACCTTGAAATGAACTTTACCCATCAGGTTGGTGTTTTCCTGACGGTGCGAGGACAAAGAGATGCACAGACAGATGAGAGTTCAGTTTAAATGAGGCAGAGTGAGCGTAGCGGCTAAGCTAACACTGTTCATACATCACAACAAAAAGTCACTCTTCGCTAATTTCACTCCACCGTTAGCTTGTTCTGTGACAGGAAGTACAGCTAGCTAACATTCCAGCTATGCTTGACTGAGTCAGCGTCACTTCCTGTTTGTTTTGCATCAAATCATCTGATTGGCTCTCCTCCTCATGTGACTTTCTTGGTATTCACCAGGTGTTTCTGCTCCAGGTGGAGAAACTAATTTGTTGTGTTACCACCTTTAGCTGTTAGCCAGTTAGTCTAGGAGATGAACCATTTCAAACAACAGAGGAGATACATTAGACGCTGACCTGCTATTTCAGACATGATTGTTTAGTTTCTTCTTGTTGCTCATGATGTAACATTTCATCAACACATCATCATGCTGCCATATCTTCAATATGTGATTGACAAATTTTTAAATCATAAAAATTTATACCAGTATTATGATGAATGGGAGGCACAGAATTACAGTATAAATACTTTAAAATCAACACTCTGCAGCCAGTTGAAATATTTACAGCAACAGGTGAAATCCAAGTGCAATACAATTACAGCAAGAACAAAATTAGCTGAAAGCTAAAAATGACCTGACTTTCTATGATCCAAAGCTGCTTGGTTAGCTATACGAATGCATTGTGATGAGCTGCAGATATGTGAATGCAGCAGTGACACGCGTGTGAGCTTCATCTTAAAGCAACACGCCAATCCATTCTCCTTTAATGCACCATTCTCCTTTAATGCACCATTCTCCTTTAATGCACCATTCTCCTTTAAGTTACTTTAATTAAATCAATGAGTTACATGAATGAACCTCTGTAACCTCTCCTGCTGCAGTCTGAGCTGCAAAATAATCCCAATATCCAATATTCAAATATATCAACATTTTGTAAATAAAACATTTAATAAAACACTTTGTGTAGATCATCATCATCAGCTGAGACAGGATGAATCTGATTGGCGGTAGATCATTATCAGCAGCTGAGACAGGATGAATCTGATTGGCTGACAGAACCCTCCATATTTTCAGCACAGTGTCTCCGTGCAGAGCAGATGTTGTCAAACTTCTACAACTTTACAAAGAAAATTATTTGATCACTGCATAGTTCTGTTATGATTTTTTTGCTAGCCCATACGTAGGCTGCAAAGGTGCGCGCACACACACATTTGTGTTTGCACATTTGGTGCATATTTAACGTAGAGCCCCAAGTGTTACTTGGTAAAACGTCAACCAAAATTGTAAACGCTGAGAGGCCCAGAGGTCCTAACAGAAGTTACAGGGCGTTGCTGATGAAGTAAAATGAAAGATTCTTTTAGATAAAAGATATTTGTGAGTGTGAATGATTTGGATGCTGGTTGTGTTTAATGTGGCAGAGGCCCATTGTGGAGAAGTCAGCAGCAGAGAGCTTCAGCACACTGTGTCCTCCAGAGACGCCGTCCTCCAGCTTCACGTCCTGCTCAACCTCACAAAGCCTCCACAGCCAGAAGGCCAAGATACTGGACTCCCACATTCCCAGTCTGAAGAGGAGAAGACTGGGTGGGTGTCCTGCTGAGGCAGACCTTTACATCCTCATCTTTGTGTTGATGCATGTCTGTCTATAGTCTTTATCTCACAGTGCTGTCAGCAGAGGAGCGGCTCTACCTGTAGATGAAGAGTCTTTGTGTTTTAGGGTTTTATATTCAGCGGTTCTCAATCCTGGTCCTCAGGGACCACAGCGCTGCGTATTTTCCATCTACTGTACCTACAGCCAGTCAGCTAAACCCTAAACCAGCTGATCAAGAGGTGGTGCCTCCCTGACTTTGATTGGTTAATGCACCTGATGTAGCTAATGGTGTGTGTGCGTGCGTGTGCGTGTGTGTGGCAGAGAGAGAAATGAAGATATGCAGCACTGCAACTTAGAGCAGCGTTCAGATTAATAGCAGAACATATTCTCATTCCGTTTCCTTTTGTTTCCGTTAGGTTAACAGAGACATGCTAGTTAGGCCACATATGTCTTCAGAGCGCATCAAACAAATATATGCATGTAAGCCTCATGCTCTTATTTGTCACGTGTTTGGTGTTTCTGCTCAGATGAACGTGCAGGAGGAAGTGGGATGGCTGGGATTTGTACTGAGTATGAGACGGACGTCCAGCAGAGACAGAAGCGGCCGGCCAGCTTACTGGCTGCTCTGCAGCGCAGCGAGCATCACAACTCACAGCCAGATGCAGCACAGCAGGTCATTCTCCAACACAAACATCACACACCATCACAACTGCTGTTCTTCCTTCTTAAAGGACCATACAACCCATTTTGCATGTTTGAGCCTAATATATTCAATTTTCATACATGTCACATNGACCATACAACCCATTTTGCATGTTTGAGCCTAATATATTCAATTTTCATACATGTCACATTACTGGCAATCATTTCCCAAAGGATAAAACTGTATTTCAGCTTTTCTGATTTTTTGCAAAATCTCTTCATCTTTCAAAATCAAATATTCAAGTGATACACCCACCTTAAAAATCCATGTTTCTCCTGCTAATAGTTACACAGCCTTATGAAGTCATGGTCCTTTAAATTTTTCCATAAACGCAGGTCTTCTTTTGGGACTATATTCCCCGGTGGAGGCATACATTCACTCCACGCTTTTTATTGAGCTTAAACACTAAAATTACATAACTTCTAAAAAAACCTGAATACACGTCTTGTTGGTGATGATGGATTACCTATCCCAAGAACGTTTACAGTATCAACAAGTTGATTTTAATAGCAGAATGAACTGAAACCAATGGAGGTCTGGAAGGTAGGAAAAACATTTTTAATTCACCGTTCCATTAGTATGCTTTGGAAATGATTGTCGGTAACATTACGTGTATGAAAACTGAATATATATTAGGCTCAAACATGCAAAATGGCCATTTTGCATGTTTGGTCCTTTAATAACTCAGTTTTTCTCAGCTGTCTTGGGCTGACATGTAAATGTGACATATGATAAGTCAAACCTGGTTATGATGCTTTGCTTGCTTCAATTTTTAGTTATTATGTACATTTAGGCATTAAAAATTACTGATTGTTCCTTTAGGGACCATATTGAAGATTTTGCATGTTTGAGTTCAATAAATAAAACTTACAGTACATACGTGTTATGTTACTGTCAACCATTTTCTAAAACATAAACATGGTAAATATTAGAATTGTTTTTCCTACCTTCCAGACTGCCATTGATTTCAGCTCATTCCAGTACAACATAAAAATGAACTTGTAGATAATGTGTTTGAGATAAATAATCCATCACAGCAAACTCCATATCATTCTTATTTATTTTAATTATTTGTCAAAAAGTACTTAATTTAACTGATCCAACAAGGAGCTACATGGAAGTAAATGTACGTCTCCACCAGAGAATATAGTCCCAGCAGAAGATGATTTTACTGAGAAATTAAAATGACTGTGAAACATTGAATTTTAAAGGTGTATCATCTGAAGATTTGATTTTGAAAGATTAGGCGATGTGGCAAAATAACAGGAAAAATACATTTTGGTGTTATGTTTTGGAAAAAGGTTGGTAGTATGTATTGGGCTTAAACATACAAAATCAGTGGTATGGTCCTTTAATGTTTTACACAAGAAACAAGAATGGAGAAGAAATTTTTCTAAAAGCAGCATATTCATTGGTGCATTAATGTCTTCTTGTGTAGGCAAATTATTTATCGACGCTGTCTCTTCAATATGACAAGAGGATGAACGACAAATCACGAGGAGGAAAACGCAGAATCACGCTGGTGCATGAAGAGGTACGACACGTTTCCTGTTATCAGAATCCACTAATCAGTATTCATCTGACGGAAACATTGAGCAGCTCACAAACAGATCTCTAACCCTTTAGTTCATAAACGTACATGCATGCACACAGACTCACAAATGCACGCACACATACTGAGGACATTTTCACACTCAGCTCGTTTTGAGCGTTGGTTTTGGATCCTGCAGCGTTTCTTTGGGCAGATGTAAACAGCAAAACGTTTGAGCTGATTGTTTGGTTTTGATTTTAGGTATTGGTCTCGATCTAATTTTAATCAAGTTCTGGTTCGTTTGAGTCTGAACAGGATCTGCATGACTTCCACACCACAATCTATTGATTATGTAGAACCAGAGAGGTTGTGTGGTTACGGCTTAACTAGAACACAGAGAGACATCCTACACAGTCTGTGTGTCTTTGTCTCAACATCTTTGTCCTGTCGCTATTTGAATAGCTGTGATATTTGAAGCTGCGATATTTGAAAAGAATCGACGTGATACTTGAAAAGAATCGGTTGTGATACTTGAATAGAATCATCTGTGATATTTGAATAGAATCATCTGATACTTGAATGGAATCAGCTGTTATATTTGAATAGAATCAGCTGATATTTGAATAGAATCGGCTGTGATACATGAAAAGAATTGAATTGATTGCCCAGTTTGTGGAACTGCTATTTTTCAAAGTGAAATCACTTCATATTGTACATTAACTTTTCTCCATCCCTCTTAAAGAAAATGCTGGATGAGGACGTGTCTGAGGAAGACAAAGCAAACAGGGCGAAGACGTTCCTGGCAGAGATGAAAAAGTCACTGAGCCAAATCAATTTTCAGCAAATCGTGCAAGCGCTGCAAAGCTACAAGAAGACGGATAAGCTGGACGTGCTGCTGGCTGAGACGGCCATGCTAGCGGAGGATGCTAACACTCACGCTCTGCTGCGCGGTACGTCACCTGTAGTGTTCTAGCATCTCCAGCCAGCAGGGATAAACTATATGATTATTCATTCATGCTCATAGGTCCAGTTCTGTCTGAGATCAAATGCTTTTCTTAGCTGATAGAAAGTAAAAGTCTACAGGTGGAATTCATAATAAATCACAGTAACACTACATAAGCGTTGCAATAATTAAAACTCATTCATAAAGCTTGACTTACATTAATCATGACACATCGTTGTCAGGTGTGTTTCAGGTAAACATGAAGATCAGCCTGTTAATGAGCTGTTTCATATCTGAGTCATGATTTATCCTGATTTGTCTGCTGTTAAAGGACCATACCACCCATTTTGCATGTTAGAGCCCTAATATATTCAATTTTCATTCATGTTACGTTACTGACAATCATTTCCCAAAGGATAAAACTGTATTTCAGTTTTCCTGATATTTTGCAAAATCTCTTAATCTTTCAAAATCAAATATTCAAGTGATACACCCGCCTTAAAAATCCGTGTTTCTCCTGCTGAAGTTACACAGCCTTATGAAGTCACGTCATTGAAATGTTTCGATAAACTCAGGTCTTCTTTTGGGACTATATTTCCCGGTGGAGACATAGATTCACTCTGTGCTTTTTATTGCGCTTAAACTTAACTTCTAAAAAAAAGCTGAATATACATAAAAACATCTTGTTCACTATGATGGATTATCTATCCCAAGAACGTTTCAGGTATTAACAAGTTGATTTTAATAGCGTACCAGAATGAGCTGAAACCAATGGTGGTCTGGAAGGTAGGAAAAACATTTTTAATTCCCGTTCACTGTTTCCTTTGGGAAATGATTGTCAGTAACATTATGTGAATGAAAATTTAATATGTTAGACTCAAACATGCAAAATGGATGGTATGGTCCTTTAAAGAGGATATGTTAAACCAGTAAAGCTCCATGTTTTAAGATATCAACACTAAGAAAAGAGAGAGAAGAGGTCCACACACACACCTCCCGGTGTACGGAAAGTGTCTGCATGTGTGTGTGTGTGTGTGCCTCATGTGATCACTCTCCTATAACAGTCATCTTGTCTCAGGCTTCTACCAGTTTGTGCGGCCGCACCACAAGCAGCGTTTTGATGCAGTCTGCAGGGATCTGATGGGTCGTGGTTGTGGATATAAACCTGATCACTCACTGTCTAAAGAGGAAAAGAAAGCTCTCCTGCTGCACGCCGGTACGTACATACATGTTCCCTGTCTTTACGTGTTCTTACCTCCACCTCGGAGCTTATGTGGTCACCAGTCTTTGGTTGTCTGGTTGTTTTTGTTAGTGGGGACCTCCACCAAGGCCACATTTGATGGCCTTGGTGGAGGTGTGTGTCTCGGAATGCCTTAATTTTCCATTGTTAATTGGAAAAAAATTTTTACTTTTTCCTGAAGCCACAGAGAGAAAAGTGGGCGTGGCCACAACATCCTCCAGTAACACCTCCACCTGTAGTGAACTAAACAATCACCAACTCAACAGAGGAGGAGATCACCTGAGCCTCCACGGCCTGAAAGAACCTCAACCTGGTACACACACACACGCACGCACATACACACCAACACACACACACACGTGTACACGTACGCATGCACACTCATACACACACACACTCATACATACATACATAAATGCACACACATACATGCCCACTCACACACACTCACACACACACACACACACACACACACACACACACACATCCTCTCATCTCACATACACACACACACACACACACAGGACTGTCTTCACACTCACCTTGTTTCTCATTTAGAAATGTCACTGTAAAAACAGTTTTTCCTATGATGAAACAAATACAGGTATTTAGCAATTTCTGTCACATTTATTAACAATAAAATGCCTGAAATGTCCTCTCTCTCTCTGTCTCTCTCTCTCTTCCGTCTCTCTGTCACTCTCTCCGCCTCTTTTTCGCTCTCTCTATCTCTATCTCTCCATCTCTCTCTCTCTTTCTGTTTTTCTCTCTCTCCATCTGTCTCTCTGTCTCACTTTCTGTCTGTCTCTGCGTCTCTCTCTCTCTCTCTGTCTGTCTCTGCGTCTCTCTCTTTCTGTCTCTTTCTCCGTCTCTCTCTGCATCTCTCTCTCCGAATGTCTGTCTCTGGCTCTCTTTTTCTGTCTCTCTCTCTCTCTCTCAGTGAAAACGAGTGAGTCAGCTGAAAAGACTAAAGCCCACACTTTGTTTTTGGCGGAGGTGAAGAAAGCTCTGGGTGCAGAGAAATCGTTGGAGCTTTTTCAGGCTGTTCACTGTTATAAGAAAACAGAAAACTTTGAGAACCTGGTTTCTAGCGCCGTCAGTCTGTTCACAGAGAAAGACGAGGACTTCCATCTTCTCGTCAGTAAGTCTGTATTTTGTTTTGTTTTGTTTTGTTTTTCCGTGAGTAATTTCTGGAATGAAAATGTGCCTCATGTTTTACTCTTGTTAAGTTCATTTCTTTTAACCTTTAATCTGTCTTTCTCCAGGATTTGGCGTGTTCATTCGTCCTCAGCATAAGAAGCAGTATAAGGAGATGCTGGACGCTCTGATGGGTGAATCTCTTCCTGCTGTGAATCCAGACCAACACGGTGAGCAGCAGCTTCTTCCTGTCGTCTGATCACTTTATGTCTTTCAGCTGCATTTTGTCTGGATGTCTTAAGCTTCTTTTATCATCATGCGTGAGGCTTTCAGGACCGCACGGACAAAGTGACGTCACACAGACAAACGCCTGTTAAGCAGAATCCGCATGGTGCCTTTTGTTTTATAAAGGAGCCGCTAATGGCAGATAAATACAGACGTCTGTATGAACCTCAGTGAAAGCTCATCAGACAGATGACAAACACGTCATGATGTGAATCTCACAAAATCTTGGAAATGAAGAGAATTAAGGAGCTGAATTTAAGAGGTCGACATGTGAAAGTCTAAACAACAGACTTCTACGATAGCGTGGGTGAGTTTTGGTACACTGCCTCCTGCAGTTTGAGATGATGTCGGTTTTCTGTGAGGAGAAAAGGATAAAAGAGCATAAAAGCTCCACGTCTCATCACGTTTGTGTCTGGAAAACCCTTCAGCTTTAACTCATGTTAGTACATTTGCTAGAGGAACATCATGTATGAGCAGCAGGAACCCAGACGCTGCCATATGAACATGTCAGAACAAACATACTCATAATTTAGTAACTGTCACAGAATTAAAGGCTGAAAGCTCAGTGGGCGTCTGGTCAGGTGGACGTGAAACGAGGCTGAAGCTGAAGCAAGCAGAGATTCTGGTAGTTCAGCAGCAAACCAGGGTTCATCCTGTGGAGAGAATGATTGTTCAATACATTTGATGTTATTCAGCCCATTAGATTTTATTATGGAAATGTGCCAGAATAAAGGTCAGGGGTCAACCAAACATTTAGGTGCTGACCTCTGGAGGCCATAAATAAATAAACTTCATGACCATCCAGGCATCATCGTGTTACTGTGGTTGATATAATAATATAATGATATCTGAAGGTATTTTTACAATAACGATATTCATGACAACATGAACAATGTAACATTGAA
The DNA here is from genome assembly GCA_014773175.1 of Lucifuga dentata. Taxonomy (NCBI): domain Eukaryota; kingdom Metazoa; phylum Chordata; class Actinopteri; order Ophidiiformes; family Bythitidae; genus Lucifuga; species Lucifuga dentata. The sequence continues at coordinate 31,782 of VXCM01001758.1, forward strand.
CAGCGTTGTCATGGTGATTTTAGAAGTAAACAATACAGCAAACTGAAACAACATGAGTAAAAATGAATCAGTGTAAAAGTAGACAGTTTTTTTCTCCTTCAATAAAAGCAGAAATAACTAAATCCTGTAATATTTTAGCTTGCAAACAGTAACGCACATTAGCTTTAGCTGCTCGTCTTCAGTTGTCATAAAACATAAATAAAATGGCTGATGATGTCATCAGACCTGATCTTTGGCAGGTTATGATTTTACCTCCAGAGCTAAATAGCCTCTGTGATGCTAAACTTAAATACGCTCTGAAGTCCAAATCCACCACAAGCCAAGAACTCACCTGAAGTTAGCGCAGCAGCTAAGCTAACACTGTTCATCACACACACACATCACATCACAACAGCAAGTCACCGCTAAGCTAATTTCACTCCACTGTTAACTTGTTCTGTCACAGGAAGTACAGCTAGCTAAAGCTCCAGCTACGCTTGATAAGTCAGTATCATTTCCTTTTGTGTCTCAAATCAGCTGATTGGCTCTCCTCTTCATGTGACTTGTTACTTTCTTGGTATTTCTGCTTCAGGTGGAGAAACTCGTTCGTGTGAACAGGCTGCAAGTAGATAAACTGTTCAACTTTCCCTCCTGTTGTTACTCACTGAAGAACTGAACAGAAACTCTCCATGTTTGTACTTTTTGCAGCTGCATCGACGTGAAGAGACACAAAGCAAAATCTCCACTTTTTTCTCCAGCAGCCAAAGGAAGTAAGAGCTGTGACATCGTGTGACATCACGTTGCATCACTTTGCATCATATGACATCACGTTGCATCATGAAAGCTGCAACGCCTCTCAGTCTAAAGTTTGTCTCTCTAATAATCACAGTAATCTGCTGCCGCCATTTCTAATAGTTTGTCTACTTTCATAAATAAAGGTGGACAAAATAATGGAAACACTTCTCAATATCACATAATCTATAATATAATAACACAAAATTCAGCTTTGAAAATGAGCGGAGTTCTGAAGATGAGCCAAAGCTCTGACTCATAAACTTTATAAACTTAAAGCTGTTGGATACGTTTTCATGCAGAGATACGTACTGTAGAAAACCAAAGTCACATTCTGCATCATACTGGCTCTTGTATTTGTTTTATTTATAAGATTAAAGATTTTATGGGGTTATGATTTGTTTGCATATGTACTGGAAGGATGTGATGATACTTGAAATGTTGTCTGCTGCTGAAAGTTCACTTTGATTTTATCATAGATTCATACAAAAATGACTCGCGTCTGAAGACGTGTAGAAAAGTTCTTTACTGTTTCTGTTCGTACAATCAGTTGACTGTATTCTTTACTTCCATGCTGTAACGGTGCAGTTACTATTGGTGTCTTATATGTAATAAATTTAATATTTTTGCAGTCTTATGCGGAAATATTAATTGCAATAATTGTATTTCATGTACAGTATAATAATTTTTCTGTGCACTTTTTCTGTGTCACAAGGATGAAACTATTCTTGCCATCAGTCACTCATATTTCACGTGTAAACGGTTTTTGGACTGTTACATCAGAAAGCAGGAAGAACAAAGTTCTTTTCCATCAAACCAGCAGAAGACCTCCTTCTGACAGACGATGAAAGCATGTAAGAAACATTTGTCTCTAATCTGCCGACATTTATAACGCTTAGAATCGTTTCTAATCTCTGATAGATTGTCTGGCTGATCTTGCTGAAGGCTAAAGGTTGATTTTTCATGTTTGTTTGAAAATTCTCCTGCCATCTTTTGTTGTTTAACGTTGATCCATGAAAGTTTCTCCAGAGAACTGAGTCTACATGTTGTTCTGCTCCTTGTTCTGATGCAAAACCAGCTGGAAGCTTCGCTGAGATCAAAACTCAACACAAAACACTTCTAACGCTTTACAATTTAGCTTTGCTTTGGGACTGAAATGTGAAATGTAGACATCTGCATGGATTCATGTCCAGATGACATCACACCATACCAGATGATATCATGACATCACACCACACTTGATTACATCACATCATGACATTACACATCAGATGACATGACATCACGCTCTACTTTACTCTGTACATGTTGTGAATAGGGAAATGTTACATTTAAAAATAAAAGATGTTTTTATATGTGTAGTTTAAGTGTAGATTTGTGACATCATGTGACTGGCCGAATCTGATTGGCTGACAGAAGTCTCCATATTTTCCGCTTTGACTCCATGCAGACCAGATATTGTAATGTCAAACAAACAGAACTTTACAAAGGAAATTCTTTGTTGGCTGCATGTTTGTTTTACTTTTACTCTCAGTAGAAGCTAAATAACCTGACAACAGCACAGTGAAAATGCACATTAAAAATTCCATTATACTTGCATTAATAGAGTTTTTTGTCAAACATAATGTTAACATAATTAGATTGAAATCAGCATAATTTGTCCAAATATGTTGCACATAAAACTCAGAACTTCATACTGACTAAACTGATGCTGGATCATTGATTATTTGCTGCTCATATTATTCTTTAATATTTCCTTGTTTGTGATCTTTGTAATTTACCTGTTTAAACACCTGTGGCTCCTGTCACACCTGGTCATTTGAAGAGAGGTCATCTCTCTTTGAATAGCCTCTCCTGAGGTTTCTTCCATTTTCCTTAGTAATAAGGTTTTTAGAGTTTTCCTAAAGAGAGCTTGGGCTGGGCCAGGACCCGTTAATGTGCGGGCCTGTAAAGCCCTTTGGACACTGATACTGGGCTACAAATGAACTTGACTTAGCTAATGTTATGTAAAGCTAATTTAGCAGCTGTTACATTAAAATACAAAACAGTAATTTACATTAGACAATCTCCCCATTCTTTGTTAGATCACAATGCAATGAGAGAAAAAATAAATCTTAATAATAAAATCTTAATCTGTGCTGCTTTAACATCTTTGAAAGACGGATTTAAGACTTTTTAATGACAGTTAAGGCCTTAATTTTGATACATAAATGTAGGATTTTTGAGGGATCAATGGACACCCTGAGCTCATTACTCAAGCTTTCTCAAACTCTTTATTAATTGCAGATTAATAAATGGGGCCAAACTCATATCTAAAGTTTCATTCAGAGTGAATAAGGTTTAGGTAAAATAATAAAATATGGAGTAAAACTGAATATGAACACTTTAAATCCTCAGAGAGGCAGTTCAGTATCGTGCTGTAGAGTTTAATCTCAAACACAGTGCTTTATTTACATAAATGTTTAATAGAGAAATCAGACATATTACCATGAATAAAAATATAGCTATAATACACGGAAACATGAATATAAATCACTCATGCTAATAAAGCAAAGCCTTCTTGTTCGTTTGACAGTAAATGGAAATGAATCCTTGATAACTTCTGTTAACAGGTTTTATTTTTAATATCTTGAGCCTGTAATCAGATTTTCTGTGCCATCAGAACTCGATGAAGACGCTGGAATCACTGTTTTCTGGAATTGTCTTAAAGGAACATACCAGCGGTTTTGTACGTTTGATTCCAATTAATACAACCCGCATACATGTTACGTTACTACCAACCATTTTCCAAAACATAAAACTGGAGCAGTAAATAGCATTGTTTTTCCTACCTTTCATACTGCCACTGGCTTCAGTTCATTCCAGCATGACATAAAAATCAACTTGTATTGACTTGAAACATGCTGAGATAATCCATCACAGCGAACAAAACTTCTATTAACCTTTTTGTCTAAGTAACTTTATTTAACCAATTCAACACGACGCTAAATGGAAAAAAATGTGTCTCCGCCAGGGAAAATAGTCCCAGGAGAAGACGACTTAAAGATGATCATTTTATCTGCATTCAGACGTACCTGTTAGCAGGTGAAACAGTGAATTTTAAGGTGAGTGTTATCACCTGAACATTAGATTCTGAATGATGAGATTTGGCAAAATAACATGAAAAAAAAATGTTTTTATGTTTTGAAAATGGTTGGCAGTAATATAACGAGTATGTTGGTAGTATTTATAGGGCTCAAACGTGCAAAATAATCAGAATAGTCCTTTAACTCAATTTCAAGTTCCCCACACAGAACTTACGTGGGAAATATCCAAACACTTATTTTTCCATTTCTCCTTCAGCAGAGAGGGAGGTCAGAGGTCAAAGCAGCTCAATCTCATTTACATCTGGGAAAACTGTCTTGGTACCAACTGGACATTCCAGCTTGACACGGAATCCTTCCCTCCTTTGTTCCCTTCAGTGAAGAACATCCAGATCTTCATTAGTGTGAAGGAAAAACTCTGTAAAAAGTATCTTTGTTTGTTTGTTATTTGTGTTTCCATGACGTCACTGAATTAAGCGATAGAAGATCCAGCAAGCAAAGACGAGCCAGTGGCCGGCCCAGCCGAGTTCAGACCACCTCTGGATGGTGTGAATGGCTGCGTATCCCTGCACACACACACACACACATACAGGCAAAAACACTTTTAAACATGTACAGAAATAAAATCCTTTCACCCAGATTTCATTGTACCTCCATAATTCTACATTGATTCATTTACTTCAGACCAAGCAAAAAGAAACGTTTAGACTTGTGGTTCTCAAACTGTGTTCCACATACTTGTCCTGGTACATCTCAAAGCCTGCCATTCCCACACTGGATCCATATCAAATTTATACCTTTTAACAACGGCCACACTGTACTGCTATCATAGAGAGGGGGGAGCTGCTGTGAACGTGAATGTGTGTGTGTGTGTGTGTGCGTAATCTCAATGTGATTAATCATAGAAAAGGGGAAAATGACAGTTTGACTTTCAGAGGGGGAGGGGATATCAGGAATCCTGTTTTTTTTCGGGGATAACGGGAAACAGTTTCACTTTCACTTTCACTTCTCTCTGTGGACATGTTTCACACCTCAACACCTCAACCNCCCCCCAACACACACACACACACACAGTGGGACGGACATTTCAGCATGTTGAACATAAGTCTTTGTTTCACTGTAATAATATATACAGTGTGTACATTATGTATATATGTGTGTGTATATAAGATTGAACTTGTTTTTGATTTTATAGATGGTTTCTCATTTAGTCTTTTTTCCAAACGAGTTTCCATCCTGTGTTTCTGTAATAACTGTAAGAAAATCATAACTAACGACATATTAAATATTACTGTTCATTAAATAATCACATAACGACACACCGGCTCTCACCTCTTCTACTTCCTGTTCATCAACTCCAGGATCAAACATGGAACCCAAGTAGGTGAGATGGAAGATGGTCAGAAGGCTGAAGAGCAGATTCATCAGCTTCACCCAGAACTCCTAAACACACACACACACCAAACGTGAGGACACACACAAAACACGTCGCTCATATTTCATGTCATGTCTAAACACATACAGTAGGCTCTTCATGATGCATTAATACGCATACCCCCNCCCACACCCACACACACTGATCCTGTACCCCAAGAGCTTTGTTTCTCACTTTGTTTTATTGGATTTAGGATTGTTGCATAAACACAAATTTTCTCCTCCTTCTTTTCTTTCATCAGAATCACATCTCGTCTTAGTATTTTCTCTATTATGTATATTTAGTGTGTGTTTGTGTTTTGATGCCTGCGAGTCACAGAGGTCAGAGGTCAGTACTGACAGGCTTTGTTATGACGAGCGTTGCGTGTTCGTTGGTTCTGTACCTTCTGATGTTGATGGCCGCAGTCAGAGCTGCAGCGTCTGGACAGGATGCAGGCGCTGAAAATGGCTGCAAGCTTCTTTCTCAGAACTAAGAACAAAGTAAAACAAAAGAAACCAACCTTAATCATTATAAAAATAACCACATAAATCGTTAAAAAACATTTTAATTATTACAAAAATAACCACATAAAACCTTAAAAAAACCCATGTCAATTATTACAAAAATAACCACATAAACTGTTAAAAAAAACACCTTAATAATTACAAAAATAACCACATAAACCAGCAAAAAAAAACACCCACCTTAATTATTACAAAAATAACCACATAAACCAGCAAAAAAAAACACCCACCTTAATTATTACAAAAATAACCACATAAAACCTTAAAAAACCCATGTCAATTATTACAAAAATAACCATAAACTGTTTAAAAAAACACCTTAATAATTACAAAAATAACCACATAAACCAGCAAAAAAAAAAAACCCACCTTAATTATTACAAAAATAACCACATAAACCATTAAAAAACCCATGTCAATTATTACAAAAATAACCACATAAACTGTTTAAAAAAACACCTTAATAATTACAAAAATAATCACATAAACCAGCAAAAAAAAAAAACCCACCTTAATTATTACAAAAATAACCACATAAAACATGAAAAAAACCCACCTTAATTTTTACAAAAATAACTACATAAACCATTAAAGAACCCACCTTAATCATAACAAAAATAATCACATAAACTGTTTAAAAAAAACACCTTCATTATTACAAAAATAACCACATAAACATTAAAAAACCCACGTCAATTATTACAAAAACTAACATCATCAACTGTAAAAAAAAACACCTTAATCATTACAAAAATAACCACATAAACCAGCAAAAAAACCCACCTTATTACAAAAATAACCACGTAAATCTGTTTTTTTAACTGTAATTATGAGCTTTGTGTTGTGCTGCAGCACGTTTAACGGCTCTGTTGAGCTGAGCGTTTCCAGAGTAACAAACTGCAGAACTCCATTCTAAAAACACTCATGTCTAACATAAAGAATGTTACCGTGTTCAACGTAGGTGAAGAAGCCCAGCGAGAGCAGAACAGCTGCCAGGTGAAAGCTCAGACCCTGAAGAAAAGCCAGAATCTCAGCAAACATTCACACACATTTCAATGACATGCAAATATCAAGCAACATGTCAACAGCTACACACAATTATCACAGAATCTGATACACCGACGTCATCACAACAACACGAGTCTGATCAAACACGATCCAATAACTCAGGTTAAAATGACAGTGAGATGTGAGTTATTCTGACTGATCATCTGGTTAAAATGATGAGGAAACATAAAACAACAAAATCTACTGACTGTTTAATAAAACGTCCCGTTAGTTAAAACGCTGATAAACTTTATATTTTAACTGTCTGAGCAGTGAAACACCTAGAAATGAAACGATGGTTGATGATCTGTAGATTATAAAGTCAGCTTGTTCTGCACGTGGACGTTAGTCAAACGGTTCATGTTAAGTGTTACCGTAATAATCAATAATCAATATTTTGTTATGTAGTTATCGTCTAACAACTAAAACAGAGCAGCTCTAAACACACTGATCAGCTGTGACATCATCAGTAAGTGACGTTGCTTCAGATGACGCTTGAGGAGCGACAACGTTTCATTTCTCTAAAGCCGTTGTTAGTCACGTCCTCAGTCCTCATGTCTTTTCCTCGCGTCTTCAGTGGGCGGGGCTAAGACACGAGGAAAAGACGTAAGTGATGAAAACGTGGAATAAGGATAAAAGTGTTTTGGAACGCAGCGACTAATGACACGCTGCAGCAGAAATTAGCCTCTGTGTTCACAACACGCATGTTTCTCTGCCTCATTCCTCATCAGCTCTAACTGAAAGGGTGATGGGCTATCGTAACCATAGCAACCACATGGTAGCTACTATATGTGCAGCGAGGTCTGTGTTGTCTTACTGACGTGCAGTAACGCGCTGGCCGTGTACGTCAGCAGGATGGCTGGAAACGTCCCCAGCTTCATCGCATTTTTGAAGACATCTGAGGACAGAAACCAGACAAAACCCACGATAACAACATGAAAACAAACTTGTAAATACAAATTATTAACTTGTTTCATTTGACAAATTATCAAGTGATGAGCAAAGCGGTTTGTCCAGATTCAACAATGAATGGAGAAGTTACCAAACTGGAATCACCAAGTCTGAGAAAACCGTACAAGCTCCACAAAGTCAGGATTAAAGCGGCGTTAATGCTTTTTCTTAGGGTCAAAGGTCACAGGTGTGGAACATGTTGCAGTCAGCTGATGTTAGGAGACGCTGCGGTGGAGCCTGTGCTGTGCTCAGAGAAGCTAGGCTAACGCGAGTAGCATCACTAGCACGCTGCTGCTAATGGAGCCGCAATGTTAATGTCATTACTAGCACACACTTCAACTTTTACTGCTCCTTACTCATTTTTGATGAAGATATTTAGGTGGTTACTCATTTAAAAAAATCACGGTAACCATAGTTACCGTGATTTTTTTAAACAGTGTTGTTGCTCTATGTCTGCTGGATGAACATGTATGAGTGTATTCCATCATGTTACACACAATAATTTGCAAAGTGATCAGGACGTGTTTGGAGTTTATGTGCTCCCTCGTGCAGGTTTGAGGTCTAAAGACTTAGCATGTTTGTGCTGTGCTGTTAGCGTGTCAGTCAAGGTTAGCGTGTCAACATTAGCATGTCAGTTAGTGTTAGCGTGTCAATGTCAACATCAGTGTGTCAACGTTAGCGTGTCAGTCAATGTTAGCTAGTCAGTCAACATTATCGTGTCAACATGTTAACGTTACCGTGACAGTATTAGCGTGTCACAGGAAGGAGAGGCTAGCGGTTAGCAGGCTGGAACTTACAGGTATTGAGGAAACGGGACATGGGGATGTTCCAGGACGTCACCACCACCACCATGGACCGAGGCAACTCCACACTGAGGGGCTTCACCACACTCATATTCCTGCAGAACACACACACACACAGTAAAACACTAAGGATGCACTCTGACTTCTCGTTCATCATGCAAACTATTCTCGATGTGCAAAAATAAAAAAACAGCCATAAGATAATTGTGCTCCAGTTGTCTAGAAGAAAAAAAACTGAAAGTCACCTATAAAAATGAAAATCAGCACAAATAAAGCTGCTGCTGAGTTTATATCACAATAATAACCCTAATAAAAGCAGCAGACCTCAAATCAAACACAACAACGATAAACTCCTTCATACTCGCATTACTTTTACTTAACGACACGTTTCTGACGACACGTTTACTGTCTTACAGCGTGAATCCTGCTGTCGTCCCACGATAACGAAGAACCCGAGCGTCTGGCGAGCTGGACTCACCACTTGATGTTGTCCTTCTCCTGGCTGAATCCTGCTCCAGCCAGCATGCTGCTTCCTGCACTCAGGTGACCCACAAAGTAGTTACTGAAGTGGAAGGACACGGCGTTCTCGTAGGCGTACAGCCACCTGCAGCAAACCAAGGTCACATGACATCACATGACATCACA